>VXCM01009362.1:0-14428 GCA_014773175.1 Lucifuga dentata | reverse complement strand
CATCTTCCTCACCACCAGAGTCATCCTACACACCACCATCCTATGCTGTCTGGCTACACTCTCACTCCGTGTGTGCCATATTAACATGTTAAAGAAATATGTTGATCATGACTCTCCCTTTACTTTGTCTCCTAAAGCCGCTGCTGTTGTGGCAGTGTCTGCTCCTCCACCCCGGTGCCATCCTAGAGATGACGGCTGAATGACAGNTGCTGTTGTGGCAGTGTCTGCTCCTCCACCCCGGTGCCATCCTAGAGATGACGGCTGAATGACAGTCGTGATTCTGTTCCTTGTGAATGCTTGCAAAACTCCGAGATAGTGTCCAATTTGGATATACTTTTGGCACACCTTTCTGATTCGGCCAGAAAAGACATTGGTTACTGTGCTCATTAAAAGCTATCCAGGACTGTTTAATGATTTTCCATCCCAGACTAACATGATGAGTCATAACATCGATATAGGTGATCACAAACCCATTAAACAGCACACATCGTGTTTATCCATCTAAGCGTGTGCTAATGGAGCAACAAGTAAAGTATCTTCTCCATCGTGGTTTTGATTTGTCCTAAGTAGCAGCCCCTGGAGCTCACATTTGTTACTGGTACCGAAATCCAATCAGACTCCTTGTTTCTGTAATGATTACCACAAGGTAAATGCCATTACAAAGACCGACCGTTTCTACTTCCACGCATGGAAGACTGTGTGAATCATGCTACATATGCCACCAGACCTCCTTAAAGGATACTGGCAAGTTTCATTAACATCATGGGCATCCAAAATTAGCACATTTGTTACTCCAGATCATTGTCTGCAATATACAGTCATGTCGTTTGGTTTAAGAAATGCCCTGGTCACATTCCAACATTTAATGAATACAGTTCTTTCTGCATTAAGAACTGCGAGGTCTATTTGGATGACATAGTGGTGTACTCGGTAACCTGGTCTGAGCATATGGATACACTGAAAGAAGTTTTTGACAAACTTCATGCAGCTTTCCTCATTCTCAACCTGGCAAAATGTGTGTTTGGAAAAGCAGTCATCACCTATTTAAGGCAAGGACAGTTTCGCCTGGTAGAGGAAAAAGTCCGAACAATATTGGATTTTCCCACTCCGTTAACCTGCCAAGAGCTCCGTTGCTTTTTGGGTATGATCACATATTATCGTGACTTCTGTAAGAATTTTGCAGATGTTGCTCTGTTGATGAGCCTAGTCAGTTAAAANAAAAAAAAAAAAAAAAAAAAAAAAAAAAAAACCCTTTGAGTTGTCCGATTACTGTCAATCCACTTTTGAGAATGCCAAGGCGCTCCTCTGTAGTGCACCTGTACTGGCTGCACCCAACTTCACCCGTCCTTTTAAAATGGAAGTGGATGCCAGCAAGCACAGTGCAGGTGTAGTACTCCTGCAGGAGAATGACTAAAACATTGTGCTATTTCTCCAGAAAATTCAAAAAACACCAATTACATTACAGTATGATCGAGAAGGAAGCCTTAGCCCTCATCCTCTCCCTACAGAACTTTGAAGTATACCTCAGCTCTACTTTGTTACCGATAACAGTTTATTCTGATCACAACCCACTGGTGTTTTTGAAAAGCAAGAAGATAAGAAGGAAAAATGTGTTGAAAAGGCACTTGAAGTTGGGACTCTGACAGGGAAAAATCAGACTTCCAAGATAGCTCGAACGCAACAAAAGTTCATTAAAAATGGCTGTTGGGCATGGGGGGGGGGNAGTACCTGTAATGTGTGCACTATATAGTGGCAGGCCAGTTATTACAGAAATTAGATATTATCTCATGGACCACATATAATTGTACCGCGAGCCAGGTGTGGCCTGTGGGCCTTGAGTTTGACACATGTCTTAGGTCATTCCAGAAAGTCCTGTAAAATTCAAAGGTAAACCATCAGGACCAGAACTTTTGTAGTAACTTTTAAAGGAGTCTTGGATAAAATATGCCACTTAGAATTAAAAGATGAGGCATAAAAGTTTTGATAAAAGTTAGAAATATTGGGTTTATAAAGAAGGTCCTGGGTTCGATTAAGAAGGTCCTGGGTTCAATTCCCGGCTGGGGCAGGGCCTTTCTGTGTGGAGCTTGCATGTTCTTCCGGTGTCTGCGTGGATTTCNTCCCGGCTGGGGCAGGGCCTTTCTGTGTGGAGCTTGCATGTTCTTCCGGTGTCTGCGTGGATTTCCTCCAGGAGCTCCAGCTTCCTCCCACCTCCAAAGACATGCATGTCAGGTGAATTGGAAACTCTAAATCACCCGTAGGTGTGAATGAGTTTGTCTGTCTCTGTGTCAGCCTGGCGATCTGTTCAGGGNCGATATGTTCACTATCCCTCCTCTGTACATGTCCAAACCATCTCAGTCTGGCCTCTCTGACTTTATCTCCAAAACATCTAACATGCGCTGTCCCTCTGATGTACTCGTTCCTGATCCTATCCATCCTCGTCACTCCCAAAGAGAACCTCAGCATTTTAGTCTCTGCTACCTCTAGCTCTGCCTCCTGTCTTTTCCTCAGTGCCACTGTCTCTAAGCCATACAGCATCGCTGGTCTCACCACCGTTTGTGTATGAGACAGAAAAACACAGACAAGTAAACATGCACAACTGAGCATATTGTGTCCTGTAATGTTAAAACCAAATACTCTCTGAATTCTGTGATGTTTAATCATTTAAATTATAATTATTTACTGCTTCAAATTTGATGCTCAGTCTCGCGTTCATCAGCGTTTGCTAGAACAGCAAGACAATGTAGTGAAAAGGCGCCTGGATCAGTCACCTTTTCAGGTGCGCCTGGAGTCCTGCAGGGCTGGGATCCACCTCAGCCGCCGGCCCTCACTTTCATTGGGCCACGGGGTTTCACTCTGCACCCTCTGACTCGCATGCGCGTTAACTCCTTGGTCCGTGTTTCAAGACGGGTCAGTGGCTTGTGGACATCGGTGCACTCAGCTGATTAGATACAGCATACATCGGCATTACATACTACATCAGCATAATGGAGTTATAAATGACAGAAGTCTACCGAGTGCAACGCTTGTTAGAAAATAATGTTTTCCATGAAGGCACCCATCAGAGTTTTGTCGAGAGAGGCAGAGGCGGCACAAAATTTGATGGAGATGGCCGCCTTGCACTTCTCTATGCAGGGAAAAACCCTAACAGACCAGCTGTAGACTAGTTACAAAAAGTGCAGCATCCATGCTGAGCACTGTGATCACCAGTTTGCAGCTTTTTTTTAATCTGTAATATCAGCATGCGTGAGTGTTGTTTCAATCTCATGGTGAATGAAACTTAAAGGAACAATAGGAGCTGCACTGAACCAGGTCTGGAGCCGCATGCGGCTCAAGAGCCGCGGGTTCACCCCTGCCCTATTACAATCTAATAACTGTAAAGGAATTCCTGTGTGGTCTGTAAGAGGAGCAGAAGAAATTCTACAAGAGCAAATGAAGAGAGCTAGACAATCTGAAATCAGCCAAAGGTCTATTCACAATTTTTGTGACATATCACTTTTGAGTCAGGTAAATGAATTAGTCAGATGAGGATAGAGAAATCTAGAAATCAAAGAAGTACCAAAAAGTTTGGTACTGTGGGAGTGGAAAAGGGCCTCTAGACTGTTTTAGTGATTCTTGGTTCCTGTTTTGGCATTACTCCCCCTAAAGCCTGTGTTAAGAAAAATAAATAATTGTTATTCAAAATTGTTAAACTGTGTGTTGCTGATTGTCCTTGGGAGCAGGGACAAGACAAAGGTTTCACCACATTCTATGTTACTGCTCAGGTTCCCCAGTCCAGATCATAACAGTTGTCTTTTGACTGTTAGTGTCTGTGTGAGACAGTGGGATTATGTACAGGCAAAGTCTTCTAGACATCACCAAAAAATGCAATCAGGGACAAGCTTGGGAGAGCCTGCTGGAGCATCTACACACCTTTGGCTTGCTACAGAGACCAGGCCAAGAGATCATGCTGTTCCTAACACCCATTGCCGCCCAGAAGCCTGCCGAAGGTGGTGTGCAAGAAAATGGAAGCTTGGTAAGAGAGTCCATGCCAGGCTAAAGGCTAACCCTAGCCGCCTGGCTCTCCTGTCAGTTTTTCTCTCCAATGTCCGCTCCCTTGATAACAAACTAGACCATCTCAGACTGCTCCTGACCACCTGGAGAGAGGTGAAGCATTGCTGTGCCTTTTTACTGAGACGTGGCTGCACAAGAACATCCTAGACTCTGCCATTTAGCTAGAGAGGCTAGTATCATTCTGCTCTGATTGGATAGCCTCACTGTCTGGTAAGAAGCACGGTGGTGTGTTTACATTAGCAAGGAATGGAATATGGATGCAATGATTGTGTCAGCGCACTGCTCTGCACTAGCAGAAGTTTTTGCAGTAAAATACCAACCTTTCTACCAAACTTAATAACCCAAGAGAGTTCATGGCAGTGTTTGCCATCTACTGTATATCCCTCTGAGTGCTAATGCTAGCGAGACTACAGGTGAACTCTATGGGATCATCAATGAAATCCAGATGGCCCACCCCAACAGTTTATTCATTGTCACCAGGGGCTTCAACCACTCGAGCCTGACGTCAGTGCTTCCTAAATTCCACCAACACATTAACTTTGGGACTTGTGCTGACAACATACTGGACCTTGTCTATACCAACAACAGCGGTGCTTACAAGGCTGTACACCTCCCCCACCTGGGATGCTTGGACCACATCTCCATCCTGCTGACCCACATCTCCAGCCTACAGACCTCTCCAGCGTCATGCCAGGTCAGTTCTGAGGGAGGTGAGAACCTGGCCTCAAGGTGCCACCTCCACCCTACCCACGATTTTGAAAGCACAGACTGTACTGTTTTTAAAGAAGCTGCCACTGACGGCGGTTCTGTGGACCTGGAGGAGTATGCACCTCAGTCACTGGTTATATCAGTAGGTGTACTGATGATGTTATCACCTCCAAGACCGTCATCACCAGGGCTAACCAGAAGCCCTGGTTCACAGCAGAGGTGTGAAACCTGGTGAAAGCCAGGGATGCTGCCTTCAAGTCTGGTGACAGGGAAGCTCTCTCCAAGACCAGAGCCGGCTTGTCTCGGGCTATCAGGGCAGCAAAGTGCACCTGAAACCAGAGAATCCACGGACACTTCAGCAACAGCAGAGACACACAGCACATGTGGCAGGAATACAGGTGATCGCTGACTGCAGACCAACACCTCAAGTCTTCAGCAGCAACGCCTCCCTGCCGGATTCACTCAGCAGTGTCTCTGCACATTTTGAGGTCTAGAACAGAAAACCTGCATCTCTGCCTATCCACAGTCAATGTCAGGAGGACCCTCTCCAGAGTCAATCTACAAAATGCTGCTGGACTTGACTACATGCCTGGTCAGGTGCTCAGAGATGTGTTGACCAGCCAGCAGATGTCCTCACCGATATCTTCAACACATTACTGAGCACTGCAGTGCTTCCTGTCTGCCTTAAGTCGTCTACCATCATCCCAGTGCTGAAGAAGTCAGCTGTGTCTTGCTTTAGCAACTACCATCCCGTTGCACTCACACCCATCATTGTGAAGTGCTTCCAGGGGTTGGTTGTGAAGTACATGAACTCCCAACTCCCCACATCACTGGACCCCCTACAATTTGCCTACCGCTCCAACCAGAGCACAGGTGACACCATNAACTCCCCACATCACTGGACCCCCTACAATTTGCCTACCGCTCCAACCAGAGCACAGGTGACACCATCTCCACCGCCCTCCATTTAACCCTGTCCCACCTTGACAGGAAGGAAACCTATGCCAGATTGCTGTTCAAGGTCAGGACAGGCTGGTAGGAAAACTGTGCCTGCTGGGCATGAACATCTCTGTCTGAAACTGGACCAAGACTTCCTGACTGGCAGGCTTTAGTCTGTCAGGATAGGCAAGAACACCTCCAGGACCATCACCTTGAGCACTGGCACCCCTCAAGGCTGCTGCTCAGCCCACTGCTGTTCACTCCGCTGACCCATGACTGCACAGCACAGCACGGGTCAAACCAGATCATCAAATTTGCAGATGACACGACACTGGTGGGGCTCATCAGCAACAACGATGAGTTGGTATACAGAGCAGAGGTGAGACGACTGGTGTGAAGAGAAGAATCTACCTCTCTATGTAGAGAAAAAACAAAAGAGATGATTATGGACTTCAGGAGGAGCCCTGCCAGCCACACTCCACTGAACACCCACCTGAACCTGCCCTCTGCAATCCTGACCACCTTCTACCGAGGAACCATTGAGCATCCTCAGCAGCTGCATCACCGTCTGGTTTGGGAGCTGCAAAGCCTCAGATAGGAAGTAAGTCACTCCAGCAGATAGTGAGGTCAGCTGAGAAAATCATCCAGCTTCCTCTCCCAGAATCACACACAACTTCCACAAACACATCCTCAGCCATGCCACCTCCATTGTGGCTGGNCCCCCCTCCGGAACACAGATGCTGATACTTAATACACACTCACACACAATCTCTCACACTCAAATACATAAAAACACACATACGCACACAATACGATACACACACACACCTCCATTTGAGACTGAACCTGCACGTTAGCTGAACCTTTAAACTCTTTTCACATGCCAAAAGTGCACAACCCCACTTTACGAAACTGTGAACTTTTTGCACTCCGTCTACCTACCCGAATATAAATCTGTCTGAATATAAATCTGATTTTAGTTGTTACTGATACTTGTTGTCTGTAAGTAGTTTTTAAAATTTAGATAGTTTAGTTTCTGTCAGTCAGTTAATAAATGTGTTTTTTGCACTATTCTGTCTTTGTCTTGATATTTCACTTTTTGTCTACTTGTACTGTGTTAAATGTTTGAAGTAGCACCAGGAGGTCCTGGAGAAACAGTATTATGTACTTATATATAGATGGGTTGACAATAAAGCTCTTGATTGATTGACTGATTGATTGATTGATTGATTGATTGATTGATTGATTGATTGATTGAATGATTGATTGATTGATAACACATATATATGATGGAATTATTAGGATTTACCCAATATAAGGAATACAGTGTCATGCTCTGTGTAATTGCAGAAAAAGAGAATCGGCCAGTGAGGAAATAGATGAGGTTTCTTAATCTGATTATAATGTTTGCATGCTGAAATAAATCAAATTACAATCACATAATCTACCATATACACTCGACTATAAGCCAATCTTGTGTATAAGCCAACCCCCAGATTTTGACCTGCAAATTTAGATTTTTAAAGAAACCCACATATAAACCAACCCCTTGATGTTGTTCCATCAATGTATTTGTTTAGCAAATTACCTGTTTTTCTGGGTATCGTCATAGTATTCCTCTGATTTTCTGAAAATAATCCACATACTGGTACCAGTAACAGCTGATTACCGTAACTGACATTAGCTGACATTAACTGACAAGGAAGAGGAGTCCATAAAGTCAGACATAAAGTCAGTCAGACATTAGTTGACTTTAACTTTATGGACTTCTCTTCCTTGTCTGAATCACCAAACAGTTCAACAATGTATTGATGAAGGTAAGGAAAGCTTTACAAATGATCTTTAATTATCATGGTGCTCATTTACCATATTTATCTTATTTAGCTGTGTATGGTGTTTTTTTTTTTTTTTNTTTTTTTTTTTTTGTTTTGTTATTTTGTTTATTTTTTTTTTGTTAAGAACCTCACCCCTTATGTGGTTTTCAGTAATTATCCTGTAGCCTACCATAGTTGATGCGGGTCTATGTGCTGGATATTCCTAGATATGGAGTTTTGGAATTCCCTCAGCCAATCCCCTGATGTTGTTCCATCAATTTATTTGTTTAGCAAATTACCTGTTTTTATGAGTATTGTCATAGTATTCCTCTGATTTTCTGAAAATAATCCACGTGCAGGTTGTTGTGGCTGTTTTAAAACTTCACCGTTTCTCTTCTTGACTCACACCGGAATGATAAAATAGCACTCTTGTTCTTTTCATAGCTTATTTATTTTCAAGATCAAAGCAACAAAATATGACATGAGGTGAGGTAAATAACTATACTGTTACCCTGTTCCTCCAGCTATAGATCCTCCTTGTTACCCTGTTGCTACCCTGTTGCTACCCTATTGTTACCCTGTTGCTACCCTGTAATCAATCAGTTGCTATCCTGTTGCTTGTTACCCTGTTGCTCCTTGTTGCTACCCTGTTCCTCCGTCTATAGATCCTCCTTGACGAGCCGGTACGTATTATAGCCGGATAGCTGGCACTTCATGGAGCCGGCTCTGATCAGTCAGTAGGCTATATTAAAACATAGCGCAGTGGTTAGCACTGTTGCCTCACAGCAAGAAGGTCCTGCGTTCGATTCCCAGCCAGGGCAGGGCCTTTCTGTGTGGAGTTTGCATGTTCTGTCTGCATGGGTTCCCTCTGGGTGCTCCGGCTTCCTCCAAAGACATGCATGTCAGGTGAATTGGGAACTCTAAATTGCCCGTAGGTGTGAATGAGAGTGTGAATGAGTTTGTCTGTCTCTGTGTCAGCCCTGCAATAGACTGGCGATCTGTCCAGGGTGTATCCCGCCTCTCACCCTATGACTGCTGGGATCGGCGCCAGCCCCCCCCGTGACCCTCAACAGGACAAATGGGTACAGAAGATGGATGGATGGATTTCACTTTTTCCAAATTAAATATTTTAAACATTTGATAATTAACCAAGAAATGGCTCTCTCACCGGTACCGATAAANTTCCAAATTAAATATTTTAAACATTTGATAATTAACCAAGAAATGGCTCTCTCACCGGTACCGATAAACATCATATTTATTTCAGCAGCTGATTACCGTAACTGACCAATCACAACAGTGCTTACTGGCCACCGCAAAATGTGCTGGATAAGATATTTAGTCAGGAAATATCTCATTCTAAGGTATGATTTAAACTATTTTCCATGGGTAGTTGTAATGGAAATGCAAAATTAAAACACCAAATAATCATAGTCTACTGCAGAGTAGTCATGTGGTAAAACATTTTATTAAATGCTCATTTACACTTATTAGTTGATAGGCTAATTTAGATAAATTATTATATACCTTATATACTCAACTATAAGCCAAGGTTTTTTCACCAATTTTCACAACGCAAATCTGGGGTCGGCTTATATAGTCGAGTAATTCAAATCAGACTGAAATTTCCAGGCGTGGAAATACTACCATTTAACACTATCCATGGAAAATAGTTTAAAAATCATACCATATAATGAGATATTTCCTGACAAAACATCTTATTAAGCACATTTTGCAGAGGCCAGGAAGGCTACCATAATCAGCTGCTGAAATAAATATCATGTTTATCGGTACCGGTGAGAGAGCCATTTCTTGGTTAATTATCAAATGTTTAAAATATTTAATTTGGGAAAAGTGAAATCAAATAAGTTATTATGTTTTAATAATGCTGATTGATCAGAGCCGGCTCCGTGAAGTGCCGCTATGATCCACTATGATACGTACCTGCTCCGTCACGGAGGATCTATAGACGCTCAGCTGGAGGAACAGGGCAGCAGTATAGTTATTTACCTCACCTCACCTCATGTTTTGTTGTTTTGATTTTGAAAATAAATAATCCACGAAAAGAACAAGAGCGCGATGTTATCATTCCGGTGTGCGTCAGGAAGAGAAGCCCCGTTAAAGCGGTGAAGTTTTTAAACAGCCACAACCCGTACATGGATTATCTTCAGAAAATCACAGGAATTCTATGACAATACCCAGAAAAAAGGTAGGCTAATTTGCTAAACAAATAAATTGATGGAGCAACTCTGGGGGGTCGCCTTATATACGGGTTTCTGTAAAAAGCTAAATTTGCAGGTCAGAATTGGGGGGTCTGCTTATAGTCGAGATTGGCTTATAGTCGAGTATATACGGTAATTGTAATTTATTTAAACTATTTTCCATGGCAGTGCTAACTACTGCACGGTGGTGCAGTGGTTAGCCCCCCCCCTTCCCCAGTCCACCTTACCCTCAACAGGAGGGGNCACGGTGGTGCAGTGGTTAGCCCCCCCCCTTCCCCAGTCCACCTTACCCTCAACAGGAGGGGTACAGAACGGATGGATGGATGGATATTTTCCATGGGTAGTGGTAATGGGTCATATTTCTGGAAATTTACTTCTCTGGGATCAAATCTAAATTTCTGATGTATAAGCCAATCCCCGATTTGCTTTATGAAATTTGGTAAACAAAAAAAAAAAAAAAAAAAAAGCCTTGGCATATACTCAAGTATATATGGTAGGTCTGCTATCAGTTAATTAATTTAAAATCAAACTATAAAGAAATACAGTTACAGCCCTGATGCTGAGCTGTGGACAGAACAATGTTTGTCTTGTTGAAATTTGATGTTACAATAGTCAAATAACCAGGAATTAATGCAGATGTAAAAACTGTTTGTTCTAAACAATATTGATGTAGCTGTTTGCTTCAGCTAGTTAACTAATGTTTATTTATGTTCTCTAAAATAATAATATTAAATTATTGTTGAATTTTGTTATCCACTAATAGTATGTAATTACCAGAAATTCTCTATTAAAAGTAGTATTCAAATAATAGCTGGTATCTAACAATAGCCGGGGAGTGGAGTCAGCAGGATGAAATAAAAGCGGTCTCATATAAAGGCAGGTTTGGTGTTTGTCTGTTACTGGTCCAGGAAACTCTGAGTGTAATCTACTGCTGCCACTAGATGACAGCAGCCATGTTTGATACCAAACCACTTAAAAATCTCTACAGCCATCGTCCCTCCAGCCAGAAGGCACGACCAGCTCAACATGAAACAAAGCCGCAAACGTGGAACTGGCTGTCACCGCATGTGACGCTCGCATCTTCTCCTTATGGCGGCGTGTTTTTATGCAGTTATGAGTTTGTCCATCTGCAAAATTAGAAATAAAGGCCTGCCTCTAATAAAATCCTGTCTCCTAGATTGGCCAGGTTCTTTCCACAGGTTGAGGTAAATAAAGGCCTTGCCCACTAATAGAGCTTTACGGTAAGTTGTAATAGCCATACAGGGCCATTTCGAAACATCTTGGGGCCCTGTTGCAATATCTTACGCTGGGGACCAAACCACCACCCAAACCAAACCAATCCACTGACGATGGCCATGATTCCCTGGGACTTTATTACTGTATTATATCAAAACAGTCTCTCTCTCTCTCTCTCTCTCTCTCTCTCACTCATTCTTGTTGAATGCTATATTTTGAGTGCTAGCATCCACATTTAAATTAGGACATCATTATCATTAAATAAGGTAGATTATGCAAATTAGATCACAAAATGTGAGCAGAAACTCAGACTCAGACCTGGTAGTAGTTACAGAAGTGCAACAACAAAATGCCCACTTTCTCATAATAAAGAGAAAATCGTCTCATTATAACAAGAAACATTTCTGTTATAATGAGATATAAATACAAAGTTATCTCATTTTAAGGAGATACAAAATTATCTGGTTAAAACAAAAAACATTTCTCATTTTAACATGATGTAAGTTTTTCCATGTTATAAGGAGATGAGCCATGGTAAGAACTAATTATCATGTTATAATGTAAGGAGAAATGTTTCTCATTTTAACAATAAATTTTTATACATCGTTCAAACATAAAATATTTCTCATTTTAACAACATGATGCCATCTCATTAAAATGACAAACGTATCTAATTAAAATTCTGTATGACCTTATACAGAGAAACATTTCTCATTATGACATACTTTTACATTGAAATGAGAAAGAAAAAATGTGGTTGTAGCGATTTAATTTTCTCCTTGTAAGGATAAAGTGGGTATTTTTATTCTGTCACGGTGGCAGCTCTGCATGAAATACCAAAATAGCTAATGACAAAACTTTATTTCAATTTTCAGCTAACAGCAACACTGCAAAACAGGAATTTTAAGAAAGTAAAAAAAGCCTTGTTTTTCAAAAATAAGTCTTATTTTTCGTCTAAAAAGAAAAATAATCTTGTCAAGCATGTTTTGCATTAAAAAAATAATCTCATTTCAAGAAAATGTACCTAACTTTTTCTTAATAAGATATTCCAGCTAATATTAATTAGATTTAACCAGTAACAAGCTACAACAATGGTCTACATAATTTCCCAGCAGAGGAACAAGATTGTTTTTCTTATTTTAAGAGTAAGACCACTTGCACAGCTTCTCAATTTAAGGATCTTATGAAATGACACTAAAAAGTTTGTTCATCTATTTTTATTTATTTCATGCACTCTTGTCGACTATTGTCGACAAGAGTGCTGTCAGACTGTTAGAAGACAGAACATGCTGCAGAATGTGCTGCTTCACATTTTACATTATTACTGTTAAGAGAACTGCATTCTGGTCTACACAATGCACNGAATGTGCTGCTTCACATTTTACATTATTACTGTTAAGAGAACTGCATTCTGGTCTACACAATGCACCGCAAAATACAATGACTGCGCTGAACAAAAATGGCTCACAAATACTTGTCAAAAATTGAAAAATACAATTTAACATGACCCATTTANGAATGTGCTGCTTCACATTTTACATTATTACTGTTAAGAGAACTGCATTCTGGTCTACACAATGCACAGCAAAATACAAATGACTGTGCTGAACAAAAATGTCTCACAAATACTTGTCAAAAATTGAAAAATACAATTTAACATGACCCATTTAGCTATATGTCAGACAGCAGATGAGGAGCTCATAGTTTCTGAGGACAATTTCAGATCTAAATACAAAGAAATGGTTTTTCAAAATTAGACTGCATTCTGAAAAACTGACTGTCACAGTACAGCGGTGCATGTGGTTTAGTGCTGTGTTGCAGCAAGATCCAGGCATCATCATTGTCATATGAAAATATCATTACGTCCAGTAAACTATATGTCTAAATATGGTGCAAAGTTTCAGTTTGAATCAGAGTTTGGCGCTCTCTTTTGCTTGAACATTCATTCCCTCACTTGTGCAGTGTTTTCAGTCCAGGTCCTTTAAGAAGGTTTATTAAATAGCTGATAGAATTTCTAGATTTAGGTTATTTTCACTGCATGATGACACTACTCATGTATCAGCTCTAGTTGACCAATAAGTAACAAGAAATTGCAAATCATTTTTCTGTTTTTCTGTAGCTGCCTGCCTGACGTGACCCCATGACGGCATATTAGGGCCAAATGAAGAAAAAAAAAAAAAAAAAAAAAAAAATGAGGGGGCATTATTTTGCGTTTTTATATGCGCAAATTTGCGAGTTTAAAACATATGTATAATTAGATGATTTTGCACTAAAGTATGTATGTATGATAATTAGATGATTTTGCACTAAAAGCACAATTTTCTTTATTGCTAAATCCAATGGAAATGTATAATTTAATAAGGTCATGCATTGCAGACATAGTCACAAAAGTCAGTATACTTATAATTCATGACATTGGGCTAAAAGCATAAGTATTTCCTTACTAAATCCGATGGAAAAGTATAATTTAATAAGGTAATGTGCATAGTCACAACATGAGATTGTTAATTCCGATTCCCTATTTCTCCTCATTTTTCTGATTTTTAAAAACTCAATTATACCTTATTAAATTCGGAGTTTTTAAAACTCAGAAAAATAAGGAGAAATAGGGAATCAGAATTAACAGTCTCACATTGTGCAGGCACTATACCTGCACAATGTGAGACATCATCTTATTAAATTATACTTTTCCATCGGATATAACAGTAAGGAAATACTGCTTTTAGTGCAATATCATGGATTATCATAAGCATACTGACTTTTAAAACTGGTAAATTATGTTGTGACTATGCCTGCAGTACATGACCTTATTAAATTATACTTTTCCTTTGGATTCAGCAATAAAGAAAATTATGCTTTTAGTGCAAAATCATCTAATTATCATAGCATACACATCATGGAATTATCATAAACATTAAAACATAGGGCATATGACAGCATAGACTTTTTTCAAGTTCTTAAACTGGCAGATTTGCGTGTTTTTAAACCTGCAACTTTGCAGGTTTAAAAACTCGAAATAATACCCCCTAGTTTTTTTTTCCCCTTCATATGGCCCTAACACGCCGTAGTGACCTTGACCCTCCTGAACCGCGTTATTTTTTTTTCCTAAATCTAAGAGGACCTTGTTTAATACATGAGCTGATATCAAGGGGTGCTAGTAATAATTATTTTCCTTATAACGGCAGCAACAACTAGCTAACTATTAATGATCACATATGCGTAACCTAACAATTATTGTGCAGTTAAATAATCTTATTTACAGTAATTAATTTTGGGCAAATGCAAAATAAACTTATAAGGCTGGCCTCAGCCACCCCTCTGGCAAAGATGGTATAATCCAATGTGTGACTCCTTTCCTGTGAGAAATGCGCCAAGAAGATCGTTACAATTGATGGCGGCGCAAGATGGCGGCCAGTGAAGGCGAAAAGTTTCGTGGTTAAGTCGGAGTTTTATGCTTTC
>VXCM01009361.1:0-13903 GCA_014773175.1 Lucifuga dentata | reverse complement strand
TGATCATCCACAAAACAAAGAGTGTAGTCAGTTGCCAAGTTTGTTGTAAACAAGTTTCTGCAGAGGTCTTAAAACAACACATGAAATGTCATTCAAAAGAAAAGCCTTTCAGCTGTTTAGTTTGTATGAAACATTTTACAACTAAAAGTGAGACTGACACACACATGAGAACAAACCATGCAGGAAAAAAACAATTTATTTGCTCAGTTTGTGGTAAAAACTTCAGTCAAAGTCAAAATCTGAAGAAGCATATGAAAACCCACACAGGAGAAAAACCTTTTATTTGTTCAATTTGCGGCAAAAGCTTCACTCAGAATGGACATATGAAGGATCATATGAGAATTCACACAGGCGAAAAACCATTTAGCTGCTCAGTTTGTGGTAAAAGCTTTCATGTCAGGGGATCTCTGAATTATCATATGAAAACCCACACAGGAGAAAAACCATTTAGCTGCTCAGTTTGTGGTAAAAACTTCACTCAGAGTGAAAATCTGAAGAAGCATATGAGAACCCACACAGGAGAAAAACCATTTATTTGTTCAATTTGTGGTAAAAGCTTCACTCAAAAGGGACATATGAAGATTCATATGAGAACCCACACAGGGGAAAAACCATTTAGTTGTACAGTTTGTGGTAAAAGCTTCACTCAAATTAGACATATGAAGGAGCACAAGAGAATCCACACAGGAGAAAAATCATTTAGTTGCTCAGTTTGTGATAAAAGTTTTCATGTCAGAGGATCTCTGAAGTATCATATGAAAACCCACACAGGAGAAAAACCATTTAGCTGCTCAGTTTGTGGTAAAAACTTCACTCAGAGTGAAAATCTGAAGAAGCATATGAGAACCCACACAGGAGAAAAACCATTTATTTGTTCAATTTGTGGTAAAAGCTTCACTCAAAAGGGACATATGAAGATTCATATGAGAACCCACACAGGGGAAAAACCATTTAGTTGTACAGTTTGTGGTAAAAGCTTCACTCAAATTAGACATATGAAGGAGCACAAGAGAATCCACACAGGAGAAAAATCATTTAGTTGCTCAGTTTGTGATAAAAGTTTTCATGTCAGAGGATCTCTGAAGTATCATATGAAAACCCACACAGGAGAAAAACCATTTAGCTGCTCAGTTTGTGGTAAAAGCTTCACTCAAAAGGGACATATGAAGATTCATATGAGAACCCACACAGGGGAAAAACCATTTAGTTGTACAGTTTGTGGTAAAAGCTTCACTCAAATTAGACATATGAAGGAGCACAAGAGAATCCACACAGGAGAAAAATCATTTAGTTGCTCAGTTTGTGATAAAAGTTTTCATGTCAGAGGATCTCTGAAGTATCATATGAAAACCCACACAGGAGAAAAACCATTTAGCTGCTCAGTTTGTGGTAAAAACTTCACTCAAAAGGGACATATGAAGATTCATATGAGAACCCACACAGGGGAAAAACCATTTAGTTGCTCAGTTTGTGGTAAAAACTTTATTCAAAGTTCAACTCTGAAGTATCATATGAAAATCCACACAGGAGAAAAGCCGTTTAGCTGCTTAGTTTGTGGTAAAAACTTTATTCAAAGTGGAACTCTGAAGTATCATATGAAAACCCACACAGGAGAAAAACCATTTACTTGCTTTATCTGTGGCAAAGCCTTTGCTATAAATGGATCTCTGAAGACACACATGCGAATCCACTCTGCAGAATCACGTTAGTCCATTTCAAGGATAAAACATTTAGCTGCAGGTTTGAGGTCAAGTCATCAGTCACAGGTTAGAAAGTAGCAGCTGAAGAAATTTAAACTGCAGACCTGCTGACTGACAATGTTTTGATGAATTGTTGAAGATTTTGGTAACCTTCAGGTCCACAAACATTGCTAAAACTTTAACATTCAGATGCTTTTAATTCAAGTAGGTAAGAAATAAAAGGTACAATAAGTAACACAAGAGTGGCATGGGTCAACACAGAAAGATTTTTTATATTTGTAGCTGTAGGCAGNCAATAAGTAACACAAGAGTGGCATGGGTCAACACAGAAAGATTTTTTATATTTGTAGCTGTAGGCAGAAATATTTCTGCACAGGTCATCAGTTCAGAGTTCACTGTTAAAGTTTGTATGATGTAACACCGTTCACATTCCAAGCTCCTTCCAGCCAGATTTGCTCTTTAGCTTCAGCATTCATGTAATCCTGTCTGTGTTTGTCAAATAAAGTTGGGTGCTGAGATACTTTTGATCAGTTTTTGTCTTTGTCCATGGAGACATGATAAAGTGTGAATTTTTGCTCTGTGATACCTGGAGTCTGCTGGCACAATGGCCCTTTGTGGTTCCTCCATCAGATGGACATTCTTGTTATAATTGTGTACAGGAAACTTTAACACCTGATAACCGTATAGAATCATTCAGTGTAGGTTCTATCACATACAGCCTCTACCGTGTAGAGGTGATCAAGCAAAGATGGACGCAGATGGAGGCCACCTGGTAGTCAGTCAGGATCCGTTTCCTCAGGTTGGTTGTGCATTTACAAAACCTTAGTCTCCCTGTGCAGCTGTCCTTAAAGGACCATACATTTACAGGACCATTTTGCATGTTTGAGCCCAGTATATTCAGTTTTCATACACGTAATGTTACTTACAATCATTTCCCAAAGCATACTACTGGAACTGTCCTTTACAGCAAAACGCAAGTCATCTGGTTTCTGTTTTGGGACTTTTAGAGTTTCTTTCTGCAGGAAAGTGTATAAATAGCAAAATTAATTCATGATTTGTGAATAATGAAAGATAAATTTTATTTGTGCTCAAACATTCTGCATGATTTATGACAGGAAGCTCAGTCACGCTTTGTGTAGGAGCTGAAGGAAGCTCAGTTAAAATGTACAAATCAAAAGAAGCATGGCTGAATGATACATAGAAGTTTTAAAAATACATTTTACTTTGTTATGCATATAGGAACTACTAATAATTATACATGTAATAGTAAGAAAATTATTTCTGTCCTCAAAAATTTCAATTATCTGCTAACGTATGTCCCAATATGTGACATACCAAAATATATGGTAAGCAAGAGTTTCTTTATGTAAACTATAGAAGATAATAAAGGCTGATAAATGAAATGGATCCATTCTTGGTTTATGTGTGGGATTGTATAGTACCTCTGATAATCCTATTTTCAGTCTAGTTTTCTGTTTATTTATTAATTATTATTATTATTATTATTATTATTATTATTATTATTGTGCTCTATTCTCAATTTTATGTTATCCAGTTAGTTTACGTTCGCTGAAGTAGCAGGAATTTGCCAACAGGGGGCGACAACGGAACATGTTAGTGGTTGTCATGCATGTTAGGGGATTTGCCCATGCCTTGTTCAGTTAATGAACATCAAAAACTTTGCAGAATGTTTGAGTGCAGATAATAAAATTTGTCTTTCATTTTTCAGAATGAATTTAACTACTTCTGCACTTTTGTGCAGGAAGAAAGTCATGATGTCCTGAAACTATATGAGTGGGATTTTGCTTTAAGGATGGCTGCAAACGCATATCACCAGCCTCAGGACCCGGATCCTGACTGACTACCTGACATCCATCTTTCCTTGATCACTTCTACACAGTGGAGGCTGTATGAGACGGAACATAAAGCAGGTGATTCATACAGTAAATCAGGTGTTCCACATTTCCTGTTCAAAACAAGAATGTCCATCTGATGGAGGACCACTAAAGTCCATCATGGCCCCAGCAGAGTCCAGGTAGTACTGAGCAGTAATTCAGTTTATCATGTCTCCATGTAAACATACTAGCATGTCTTGATAAATGATAAAATCAGCTTTCCTAAATCAGCCACAATGTGAGATCTTCAGTACTTTTTTGAAAACATATTTTCAAAAAAATTTAGGATGTGTTTCTAGTAAAAGTAATCTGATTAAATTTGATGTACCATGTACTTTTGATTATATATTATAACATCTACTATATCACCTGTATATTCAAATAGTGCTGGGATAATAATTCTAACATGAATTTTGTCTTTTTTCTTTGTCACCCATTGATCCAGCCAGTTTCCTTTGAAAAGTTTAGCAGAGGCTTCTTTCACACAGTTCTAGTCTCTCAGCAGAAGATGGAGCCATTTTATAACCAACAAGAACCAAATCAGCTCAGTCTAGCATCTCCACTCAGGATCACTACTGCACTTGAGATTTCATCATTCCTGATATATGCCGGTAATTTAGTTTGCAGATTCTAGCAGTATGTCTCATTATTACTTAAAGGCAGGAGAGTTTTTTTTTTATTTTTAAGTCTTAGTGGTTTTTATATCATTCTTCCACAAAATAGTCATAACCTATTATATCACATACACATTACAACTAAAGCACCATGTTGTAGAGTGTGAAAACACTTTGCAAGATGGTTTATACAGAGCAGACCCTCTTTCTGTGCTTTGCTGGCTGGCAATTAAAACAAAAAAAAAAAAAANAAAAAAAAAAAAAAAGAGGGAGAGATTAACTGAGTCATTTGACTTAGACCAGCCCACTAAAAGCTTTTCTAACAATCTTAATCAAGCAAAACAAGGATTTATTTTTTGACAGAAATACAGAAACATATATATGTTTATAAAGACATTTTATATATTGCAGAAAGGAGTATGCCACATAAATATATAGTCCAGAGAGAACAGCTTTGATTAAATACATATATTCTCTAAAAGAAATGGGAAATAATTTCTTTGTTAAATTATTTACAAGTAAATTTTACTTGAGGTTACATTTGGAAAACGTCTTCTGCTAAAACAATTTAGCAATGTAATATTAACTTAATAATATTAGCAAAGCTCTCCAACTGCAAACCATCATTTCCTAACTTTGAAAATGAACCAAAACATTATATTAATACTATTATAGATTGTAAAAAAAAAAAAAAAAANAAAAAAAAAAAAAAAAAGCTAAGACTTTAAATTTACGTACATTTTTTATAGAATTTTTTTTTTTTAAAAAAGGAAATTAATACAGAAATGTAAATTAAAAAAAATGAATAAATATATATATATATATAAAGATATAAGAAATAAATACAGAAATAAATGAATAAATAGATATGTACAGAATTAAATGAACAAATAAATGTGAAAATAAATAAAATGCTCATAATTATTCTTGTATGTATTTTTTATTTGTCTTTGTATTTCCATATTTATGTATTATTTTATATATTCCCCTTTATATTTATAAAGTTATATATTCTTTTATTTATTCCTCCTTATAGTTCCACATTTATTTATTTATTCTTCTACATATTTCTGTTTATATTTCCACACATTTATATATTCTTTATTTCCTCTTTATATTTGCATATTTATTTATTTATTCATTCATTTATTTGTGCTTTTATTTTTTATTTATTTTTAATTTTGGCACAATGGGTATTCCATAGTAATCATCAGACTCCCTGGCTGTTAAGGTTATTTGTTCAATAAAGTTTGAATTTAAAAAAGAAAAAAAGAAGACCCATAATCTACCAGAGGGAGTTTTTGCTGTGATTTAGTTCTTTTCTTCATCAAAGAGGAACGAAGCAGTCGATCTTCTGTATGTATGGATAAATCTGTCTGAATGAACATGCTGCTTGTAATATTTAATTAGTAACTCATCTCCAGAAAGACAACGAAGCTATGGAGGTTAGCATAGCATAGCATGCTAGCTGGAAACACACCGACAGAAACGGAAACAACACAGCGCTACTCAGAGACAGATTCATATCAAACAACATTCTGACAGAGTTTGACTGGAGAAAAAGTTTCTGTCATCGTGTCAAAATGTCTAAAGTACGTATGCTGAGAGAGCTGGTGAATCAGCGATTAACTGTTGCTGTTGAGGAGATATTTGGACTGTTTGAAACAACAGTAGCAGAGTACGAGGAGGAAATTTCTCGTTTACAGCAGCAGAACGTCAGACCACAAAAACCATTACAGTCTGCTTTCAACCCAGAAGTTCTGTTACACAGAGCAGAATTCCCTGCAGAGATCCAGCAGCTGTTGGTGCAGGAGGAACCAGAGTCCTCACACATTAAAGAGGAAGAGGAGGAGATGTGGAGCAGTCAGGAAGAACAGCTTCAAGATGTGAAGGAGGCTGATACCACCAATTTACCATTCATTCCGGTCCCTGTGAAGAGTGAAGATGATGAAGAGAGATTTCAGTCCTCACAGCTTCATCAAAGCCAAACTGAGGAGAAGAAAGATGCAGATCATCTAGTACCTACCTCAACTGAACAGACTGAAACAGGAGCTGATGTAGAGGACTGTGGAGGACCAGAAGCAGCCATGAACTTAGATCCAGTATTCCCTGCAGATGTCCAGCAGCTGTTGGTGAAGCAGGAGTGGAGCCCCAGTCTGGACCAGGAGGAATCAGAGCCCCCACACATTAAAGAGGAAGAGAAAGAGCTGTGGACCAGTCAGGAAGGAGAACAGCTTCAAGACATGGAGGAGGCTGATCTCACCAATTCACCATTCACTCTTGTCCCTGTGAAGAGTGAAGATGATGAAGAGAGAGTTCAGTCCTCACAGCTTCATCAAAATGAGAACAGAGAGGCAGAGCATCTAGCTCAAAGCTCAGCTGAACAGACTGAAACAGAAGCTAAAGGTGATCAATGTAATACTGGTAAGAAATGTTCTAGCTGTTCTGAGTGTGGAGCAACATTTAAGAACAAGGAAGATCTTAAGCTACATATGATCATCCACAAAACAAAGAGTGTAGTCAGTTGCCAAGTTTGTTGTAAACAAGTTTCTGCAGAGGGCTTAAAATATCATATGAAATGTCGTTCAAAAGAAAAGCCTTTCAGCTGTTCAGTTTGTAAGAAATATTTTAGAACTAAAACTGATATTGTGACGCACATGAGAACAAACCACGCAGGAAATAGTTGCTCAGTTTGTGGTAAAAACTTCACTCAAGCTGTAAATCTGAAGAGGCATTTGCGAGTTCATACAGGAGAAAAACCATTTAATTGTTCAGTTTGTGGTAAAAGCTTCACTCAAAATGGACATATGAAGGAGCATATGAGAATCCACACAGGGGAAAAACCATTTAGCTGCTCAGTTTGTGGTAAAAACTTTCATGCCAGAGGATCTCTGCAGTATCATATGAAAACACACACAGGAGAAAAACCATTTAGCTGCTTAATTTGTGATAAAAACTTTATTCAAAGTATAAATCTGAAGGAGCATATGAAAACCCACACAGGAGAAAAGCCATTTAGTTGCTCAGTTTGTGGTAAAAACTTTATGCAAAATGGAAATCTGAATACACACATGCGAATCCACACAGGAGAAAAACCATTTAGTTGCTTAATCTGTGGCAGAGCCTACTCTGAAAATGCATCTCTGAAGAAACACATGCAAATCCACTCTGCAGAGTCCTCCTTAGACTATCTCAAGGACAAAACATTCAGCTGCAGTGTTTGAGGTCAAATCAGCAGTCACAGGTTAGAAACTGGAAGTCTGATGAGAGCAGCTGAAGAAGTTTAAACTCCAAACCTGTTGACTGACAAGATCTGTGTTTACATGGACCCTAATATTCAGCTAATAATCAGAATAACAGCCCAATCAGAATAAAAATCCCCATGTAACCATTTAAATCGGAAGAGACTGACCCGATCCGGACTAGTCAGAAGGAATTTTCAGTCGGGTTGAGATGGGTGGTTTAAACCTTTCATAATCTGTTCAATCAGAAAATATTAGCGCCTAATAACCCTGTAAATGCTTAATCCAATAGTTTCTCTCTGGTTGGAAAATATATATATTCTTTCTGCGCATGTTTGCCTACATGGAGGTAACATTACCTTGAGATTGTTGCTTAATTAGAAGGAACAGCAGAAGCGCAAATACTGTTCCCAGGATATGATGTGAGTCCATCTTTAAAACTATATTAACAGGCGGAATGAATGCATTTAATTTTCTCAATGTTAGGAGAAAAAAAAAGCCGCCGCCTTCTCCTGTATTCACAGTGTTGTGCCGAAATCTGCACATCTGCCTATAATTGCCTCCCTACTTCTGCCGAGATTTGTATCCTGCTGTAAATAATTTTTCTGAGGGGGGGGGGGGGNGGGGGGGGGGGGGGGTGCAGTTTTTGGATCACTTTATTTAGCATCCATAATCAGAATGATTTCAGTCAGGTTGAAGAAATAATTGTCCATGTAACTGCAGCTAATGTTTTGATGAAATGTTGAAGGTATTTTGATAACCTTCAGGTCCATTAACCTTTAGATGCTTTTAATTCATGTAGGTAAGAAATAAAAGGTAAAATAAGTAACACAAGAGTGGCATGGGTCAACACAGAAAGATTTTTTATATTTGTAGCTGTAGGCAGAAATATTTCTGCACAGGTCATCAGTTCAGAGTTCACTTTAAAGTTTGTATGATGTAACACCGTTCACATTCCAAGCTCCTTCCAGCCAGATTTGCTCTTTAGCTTCAGCATTTATGTAATCCTGTCTGTGTTTGTCAAATAAAGTTGGGTGCTGAGATACTTTTGATCAGTCTTTGTCTTTGTCCATGGAGACATGATAAAGTGTGAATTTTTGCTCTGTGATACCTGGAGTCTGCTGGCACAATGGCCCTTTGTGGTTCCTCCATCAGATGGACATTCTTGTTATAGTTGTGTACAAGAAACTTTAACACCTGATGGACCATATGGAACCATTCAGTGTAGTTCTGTCTCATACAGCCTCTATAATGTAGAGGTGATCAAGCAAAGATGGATGCAGACGGAGGCCACCTGGTAGTCAGTCAGGATCCGGTTCTTCACAGGTGCATTTACAAAACCTTTGTCTCCCTGTGAAGCCATCATTAAATGATCATACTGGCCATTTTGCATGTATATTCAATTTTCATACACATAACATTACTAACAATCATTTCCCAAAGCATACTACTGGAATGGTGAATTAAAAAAAAAAAAAAAATTCTTATAAGAAAATTTAATATATTAGGCTCAAACATGCAAAACGGCCGATATGGTCCTTTAAAGCAAAATGCAAGTCATCTGGTTTGTGTTTTGGGACTTTGAGACTTTCTTTCTGCAGTCAAGTGTAAAAATAGTCAAATTCATTCGTGATTTGTGAATAATAAAATATAAATTTTATTGTCTGTGCTCAAACATTCTGCATGATTTGTGACGTAGGGAGCTCAGTCACACTTTGTGTAGGAGCTGAAGGAAGCTCAGCTAAGATGTACATATAAAAAGAAGCATGGCTGGATGATACATAGAAGTTTTAAAAATACATTTTACTTGATAGAAATTGATTATATAGTTAGATTATATTGATTATATAGTTTTAAATAAAATGTGATAGGTGAGTCAAGGAGGGCCGGTGAAGGTCACACACACAAACACTCACATACATTGTTATCTGTCTGATGCAAGATCAAACTGCATTCAAAACAGTTCATGCTAGTCATGGCATTTACTACAACTACATGCAGACAGATGAAAAAAAAAAAAAAANAAAAAAAAAAAAAAAAGATACGTTTTACTTCTGTTATGCATGTAAGCACTAGAACAAGAGTTGGAGCTGACTGATGATACATTTAATAGAAAATTATTATTTCTGTAATCAAAAATTTTAAACATCTGCTAATGTATGCCCTAATATATAACATACCAAAATATCTGTGGTAAGCAAGAGTTTCTTTGTGGAAACTACAGATGGTAATAAAGGTTGATAAATGACAATGGGTGCATTCTTTGTTTATGTGTGGGATGCATAGTACCTCTGACACCCCTTTTCAGTCTATTTTTCTGTTTGTTTCATACTCTTTTCTCAGTTTATGTTGTCATCCAGTTTACATTAGCTGATGTAGCAGGAAGTTGCCAATAGGGAGCGACAAGGTACACGTTAGTAGTTGTCATGCATGTTAGGGGATTTGCCCATGCCTTAATCAGTTGAGAGAATATGCTCATGTTCAGAGAGTTTTGATGAAAGTTCTCAGTCATCTAGGCAGGTAGATACAGTATATGAAAGCTGAGTCAAGTCAATCGGATTCAAGTTTTTAATTCTGAAACTTTTCATCCTTCATCTAAATGGCTTCATCAGTCAGAAATGAATGCACAGCAAGAAGTTAACAGTTACTGGAGGTTTAACTTCCTTCTGACCAGTCTCCCTGTCCCTGCTGCTGAGAAGCACCACATAGCATGATGCTGCCACCACCATGCTTCACCATAGGGATGGTATTAGCCAGGTGATGAGCAGTGCCTGGTGTTTGCCAGACACAGTGCACAGTTGGAGTTCTGCCCAAAGAGTTCAATTTTTGTCTCATCAGACCAGAGAATCTTTTTCCTCATGCTCTCAGAGTCCTTTAAATCAAATGCCGTTCCTAGGTCTTTTACTCAAGAGGGGCTTCTGTTTAGCCACACTCTACCATAAAGGCCAGATTGAGAGAGTGCTGCTGAGATGGTCATCTTTCCGGCAGGTTCTCCTATCTCTGTAGAGGACTTCCGAATCTCTCTTAGAGTGACCGTTGGGATCTTGGTCACCTCCCTGACCAAGACCAGAATTGAGGGAAGGATGAATGCAGCCAGAGAGGTCCTTGCAGAAAACCTGCTCCAGAGTGCAGCAACCTCAGACTGGGGCGATGGTTCACCTTTCAGCACGACAACGACCTGAAGCATCCAGCAAGACAACGCTGGAGCGGCTTCAGGACAAGTCTCTGACTGTCCTTGAGTGGCTCAGGCAAAGCCCAGACATAAACCCCACGGAACATCTGTGGAGAGACCTGAAGATGGAGTTCACAGACGCTCCCATCCAATCTGATGGAGCTTGAGAGGATCTGCAGGAAGAACAGGATAAACTGCCCAAATCCAGGTGTCAAAGCTTGTAGAGACGATTGCTGCCAAAGGGGCTTCTATAAAGGGTCTGAATTAAGGGTCTGAAAACTTATGTAAATGAAAGATTTCAGTTTTTGATTTTTAATAAATTTGCAAACATTTCTAACAACATGTTTTCACTTTGCCGTTATGGGTTATTACGTGTAGATGAGATAAAAATGCCAATTTTATCCATTTAAAATTAAATCTACAACACAATAAAATGTGCAAAAGTGAAAGGGTCTGAAAACCAGTTGAGTTACTCCAAACAATAGATCCGTAATATTTCATAAGATGTTTGTTAATCAGATTAATCTTTAGAATCCTGTTTTGAAAAAGTCGATTTATGGTACTAATATGACCATTAGGCCACAATAGTTAATGTTTAATACTGTTATAACCAATGCTTGAAGTGGGCCAGTACTTACCTGTATGCAGTACTGAGACCTCCACTTCAGAGTACCAGGACATTTTTAGGAGTACCGGTACCTCTCATTAATCTTCCGTACTCTACTGCAGAACAACGCAGAGGAAAACAATAGCAAAAGTTGCAGCTGGACGAATTAAATCGGGGGACCACAAGAGCAACTTTGATGGGGACGGGGGCCAAAAAAGTTTCATTCTCACAGTCAGTCATTGAATAAAACAAAAATCAGCCAATGGTGACCAGCACACAGATAGGGGGAGTACTGGCACCTTTTTTTTGTCCATGTCAAATACTTACAATAACATTAAAGTCAAATAGACGTGTTTTGTTTTAATTTATTTTCATGATTTTAACTAAATATTGTAATTAATCAGTTAATGTGCATATACCAGAAGCCTGAACATCGCAGCACAAATAAATCACACAAATAAGTCAGCTTTTAAAAATATATATTTTCCAGGGTTGCCTTTTTATTAATTTAAACGGGCAGCATATGTTTAGCGTGAAGATAATACGCAATTATGTCCAAAATACCTGGCCGCAGTAACTACATTTGTGGGTTGCCCATGAGGCCTCAAACTAGTTTTATTTAGTTTTATATTTTATTTATTTTATATTTATTTGTTGTTGTTTGCTGAGTAGGACATTTATATAAAGAGCAAAATATAAGAAATATATAGTATAAATTCAGTGTTCAGAGTTTAGAGGACATAAAAAGCAGGAGTGAAGGTTATATCCAGAACAAGTTCTCTTTTAAAAATAGACAATCACAACTTTATGATACTAAGATGTTTAATCAAATTAAAAAATAAAAATATATTTTAGTTTACCTCAATAGTAAGACTGGCTTCAACACGTTCCAAAGATTTATAGGCTGATTTTAATCATCCAGTTCAAAAAAACATAAAAAGCATATATAAAGAACAGCAACATTTGTACATGTATGACAACCCATAACACAGTATCAACCAGCAGGCATATTTACCCATTCTGAATAAATGTCTTGATTAGCTACAGAATCCACAATATACGTTGATGCTTTGAACTCTTAAAGTCCTGGACGTCATTTTAGGACTTTTTCAGCTTTCTCCTAAACAACTAAAGTAAACTGGACTTTGGGATTCAAATTGTACTTGTTGGATTTACAACTCTTGAATTTTGCTGTTTGGAGTGATGATTTCATTGATGTTGAAATCCTGAGATCACCTGTCATCATGTTGTGCTGGAGAAGCCTGAAATTAAGCAGCTCTCACTGTGTTACAATGTCATAAACTTTAACTGAACTCTGAACTGGTGACCTGTGAAGAAATATTTCTTATTACAACTACAAACATATTTCATCCTCATGGGTTGACAGTTTAATATTTTCTTCATGTGACTCTATTTTAACTTGTTTTCCTGACCTCCATGACTTAAAAGCATCTTAAGGTTTTTCAACATTTGTGGACTTGATACCTTCAACATTTCATCAAAACTTTGTCAGCAGGTTTGCAACCTTACTCTCATCTCTTGCTCCTGACAGATATACAATTTTTAACCTGTGACTGTTGATTTGACCTCAAACACTGCAAATACAATGTTTTGTCCTTGAGGTGGACTAACATGTGACTGTCTAGCGTGGCTTTCAATGTGTCTCTTCAGTTGTTCACTTTCAGTGAAGTTTGTTCCACAAATTGAGCATCTAAATGGGTTTTCTCCTGTGTGGATTCTCATATGATACGTCAATCCTCTAATTTCAGTGAAGTCTTTGCCACAAATTGAGCATCTAAATGGATTTTCTTTTGTGTGGATTCTCTTATGATCCTTCAGATTTCCACTATAAGTAAAGTTCTTACCACAAATTGAGCAAATAAATGGCTTTTCTCCTGTGTGGGTTCTCATGTGACGCTTCATTTTTTCACTTAGACTGAACTTTTTACTACAAACTGAGCAACTAAATGGCTTTTCTCCTGTGTGGTATACCATATGCCTTAACAGACCTTTCCTTGTGAACTTTTTACCACAAACTGAGCAAGTAGATTTTTTTTCTTCTGTGTGGATTCTTATATGAGCCTTCAGACTTCCACTATAAGTAAAGTTTTTACCACAAATTGGGCAAATTGATGGTTTTCCTTCTGTGTGGATTCTCATATGAGCGTTCAGACTTCCACTATAAGTAAAGTTCTTACCACAAACTGAGCAAATAAATGCTTTTTCTCCTGTGTGGGTTCTCATATGCTTCTTCAGAGTCTGACTTAGACTGAACTTTTTACCACAAACTGAGCAACTAAGTTGATTGTTTCCTGTATGGATTCTTTTCATATGATTCTCCCTACTGGTTGTAGTTCTAAAAGGTGTATTACAAACTGAACAGCTGAAAAGCTTTTCTTGTGAATGACTTTTCATGTGAAGTTTTATGACATTTGCAGAAACATTTTTACAACAAACTTGGCAACTGACTACTCTCTCTCTTGTGTGGATGGCCGTATGTAGCTTAAGATCTTCCTTGTTCTTAAATGTTGCTCCACACTCAGAACAGCTAGAACATTTCTTACCAGTATTACATTGCTCACCATTTGCTTTTGTTTCAGTCTGTTCAGCTGAGCTTTGAGCTAGATGCTCTGCCTCTCTGTTCTCATTTTGGCTTTGATGAAGCTGTGAGGA
>VXCM01009360.1:0-14028 GCA_014773175.1 Lucifuga dentata | reverse complement strand
GCTTCTTCCTTTTGCAACCTTAGCTGTCTGAGTTTAGCTGTGAACCAGGGTTTGTCGTTGTTATAAGTCACCCTGGTGCATGAAGGTATGCAGCAGTCCTCACAGAAGCTGATGTAGGATGTCACAGCCTCTGTGAACTCATCCAGACTGTTGGTAGTGGTCCTGAAAACATCCCAGTCAGTACAGTCCAAGCACACCTGAAGATCCTCTGTAGCCGCACCATTCCACTGCTTCGATGTCCTCACAACAGGTTTACACAGCTTAAGTTTCTGCCTGTATGTAGGGATCAGGTGGACCATGATGTGATCGGAGTGACCCAGCACAGTGCGGGGAATGGCGTGATAGGCGTTGTTGGTTGGAGTGTAACAGTGATCCAAAATACTATTCTCCCTGGTCGGACATTTGATAGACTGTGTGTATTTAGGAAGTTCGTGGCTGAGGTTACCTTTGTTAAAGTCACCGAGAACAATAACCAGGGAGTCCGGGTTTGTCCGCTCCACACACAGTATCTGGTCAGCGAGCATACGCTGTGCCTCCTGCATGTCGGCCTGCGGTGGGATGTAAACACCGACCAGGATGAATGAAGTGAACTCACGGGGGGATCGCATTTTAATGCAAAGTGTAAATGAAGCCGATGTGCTTTGTTTTTCCTGGTTCTCCTGCATTACGGCAGCGTGAACTCAATGCAGTTGGGATGGATCACATTTTGGTAATATAGCTTACATGCAGGTCTATAAAGGGGGCGTGGCCTAAGCCAGCTCAGCAGCCCATCATACACTGGACAGATTTGATCCTGACGCAGCTCAGAGGCTGAGAGTGATTGTGTGTGATTATGTGTTTGTGTTTGGCACCATAAAGTAACCAGAGGATTTTAATCATGTGAGCTGGATTTCAGAGTTGATATTCATTAAAAGTAACACAAATGTAACACGGGGATGTAGAATAAAACATATGTTCAGGTTTAAAGTCCTTCCATTTAAAAGGCATTGTTTCAGGCTGTGGCAAAGAGGGAAAAATTATATAAAATCATAAAAAGCTCTGAGATTTCATAAGGTGTTGCAGTTGGTAGGTTTAAGGAGAGATTTCCAGTCTGACTGGGACTTTGATCCGGTAATTCCTCTCTGGCTCGACCTTGCAGCACCTCATCACGCTGCTTATAGAAAGGCTCCACCGCCGTTTGGTAGCCGGACATGTAAGACGCTGCAGCTGAAGCGGCTCAGGTCGAAAACACGCTTTTATCCTCCTGCATGGCTTTATGGTTAGGAGAAGATGGTATTTCAGGCCGAGCTTTCTGCAAAGCGTATCAAGGTTTCTTTTCTTGACCTTCCAGAGGACATTGTATCCTTCTCTTTTCTCTGCTGTTTTTCCATCTTCTACCCTTTTGGTATTTTCCACTTTCTCCTCCCATTCTTCATAATCTATTTTCCTGTCCTCTTCTCCCCAGGCTCTTCTTCCTTCTCCTCTCCCAAGGGGTCTCATCTTCTCTGCCCTGACATCCATACTTTATATTCCATACTCAGATAATACTGTCTTCAGTCTATCTGCTTAATGATGGGAAGTGTTCACTGCAGGCAGGCCTCATTTTTTGCTGCATTCCTGCAGAAATACCTTTGCACTTCTTCCCTGTCTCCAGAGAAAAAGTTTGGAAAAATAAAGTTGTGCTTTCTTAGTTATCATTGGAAGTGACAAGCAATATTTTGGGAGGAGTCACGCATGATAGATGATGGATCAGCTCAGTAACTTCTGTCACGATTTTCGCTGTCCCTTCCAAAAGACTCCGTGTTGCTCAACACAGACAACGGTTTCAAAACACGAGGGCAATTAGAGGTGATAAAGCTGTTGGCGATCCAGGAGGTTTCCCGTAATTAAAATTAAGCTTTGGCGCTCGCCGGCGTTCGTATCGAGAATCATGTGAACGCTGTTATTGGCAAAGCGTCATTCACCACAGACTGAAGCTCTGAAACTCGATCGTCCGTTGGACTGTGAAACAACATTTTAGCAGAGAGAGGGCTGGTCAGCCGAGCGGATAATATCCATCTTTTTGGACACACACAGTCTCTGGTGGACATGTGTGAACACACACACAGAGTACACGCACGCACACATGTATGTTAAAAAACAACATGCGAGAAGTCTTGTGTTACATCGGGACCGAATTGCATCGTTTTGTCTGTTTGTTTCTATGGAATTAAGATCATCCATCCAAATTTCCTTTTATTTAATTTGTAAGATGATCTTAATTGTCTGAGGTTACCGACATCTCGTTCCCGTGCCCGAGGGTAAAGCCGTGGTGTCTTGTTTTCCTTCTCAGTTTGACCCTCAACTCTCTGCCAGCATCTTGCACAAACCTCCCACTAAAAACGAAGGGTTCATTTAGGGTTCTTATGATTTTTAGTCATTAAACATGGTTGTGATTATCAGCCATCTGCCAAAAGAGTCTGCAGATCTTCGTTCCAGCCATACGTTGTGGCAGCTGCTTTCTGCGATTAGTGCTTCTTTAATCAGAAAAGGAGAAATAAATCAGTGGAATCAGCTACTGTGGTTCTTTGGTTGTAATGAAAAATATTTCAGTGGTCAAAATAAACCTCAGCTGAATGAGCCCAGCAGTCTTTCAGGCTCAGACATGTTAGATAATTTTATTATCAAGCCTGCAGCCTGGCATAATAATACAAATAAAAAAAGCATTTTAGTTATCTTGTGGCGCATTCACTGACACACTGGCACTAAATGTAGCGGCAATCTGCCATACATGTTGGTAATATGAATCCAAACCTGTTGCTGGATCTACCAGATAGTTTAATGTTTCCAGTTAAACTTCGATCTGGTTTATTTATATATTGTCATGTAGGATTTTTCGGAGCATTCTTGCATCTTTATCTGTTATTGGGAAATCTTTAGAGATGAATGCATGCAATTCTGGACAGAGGATCATATTAAAACTGATGCTGTGAAAAAGTCAAAATGGCTGCAAAATACACAAATGATTTAAGGAATGGTGGAAAAGGGGCAATTAGACTCAAACTGAGCTCAAGTTCATCATGCTAGCCTTAAGCTAACTTCATAAGTTATTAGCTGGTCCTTTAATAACTGAATTTAAACTTTGTTCATTTATGTTTGAAAAATTGCTTGTCTGCTTTTGTCAACTGATTTTAATTCAATCAATAAGAGCTCAGATTTTTCTTGCTGACACTCAGATCTTCCTTCCTCCGCTCCTCCGCAGATCTTTCCCTCTTTATTTTGCTCAGCTGACTGGACGCCAGCAGCCATGCCAACACTTTGTACCGCTGAATGGATGCCGTTGATGCAAGAGACGCCAGGGGAGGAAAAGAGAATTTATTACTCCTCAAATTTTAGATTTTAAACCACCATGTGGAGTAACAGCAGCTTTCTCTCTCTCTCTCTCTCTCTCTCTCTCTCCACTAACAGGGTGTTTCTGGCCTACAGCAGTTTGGCGAGCAGTAAAATGGGTGAAAAGACACTCAGGAGAGTCCGTCTGGGTGGGAAACGTGGAGAGCTGTAGGTGTTAAATCCAAACCCATTAGAGAGAGAGAGAGAGAGAGAGAGAGAGAGAGAGAGAGAGAGAGAGAGAGCGCATGTGTGCTGTGATTGCAAGAAACTACGCAGCAGTGAGAGATGGATTCAGCCAAAGAGGATTGTGGGGGATTTGTATTCATTTTGAGGATCTGGGGGAAAGGTTGGAGGAGATTTTTTTTTTNTCTGTTTAAAAGCAACTTCTTGGCTTTGTCTTTCATCCAGTTTCATGATGGTGCAACCAGGGTGGAGTTCCTTATAGCTGTGGTTTGAAGATCATGTTTGTTTCTTTGTAAGAAGATTAGAGTCAGACTGATAGGATCTTGAAACTCAAACCATTCGTGGATATTTTAAAGCAGGAGAACATGCTGTCATTACATGCAGCCTATGTTGTATGTTTAACATGTTATTTAACCACGTTTAAGGTGCGACATCTAGATAAGCTGCTGTTGAACCAGTCGCAATCACTCCAGCTTGAAGAGGAAATTGTTCTAAAAATTGTGATTTCGATTTTTAATTCATTGTGATTTCTAAATTTTATTTAGTGTGCAGTATAAAGGCTGAATTATGTCATGGAAGGACGTTCGCACAGACATGGATGAGGAAACGTGACAAGCAGACGTGTGGAGCTTTTATATATTTTGTGCACTTTTATCTTCGCGGCAAACCGATATTGCAAACTGTAGGCGTGTCAAAAACTCACATCTACAGCACAAAGTACCATAGAAGAAGAAGTCTGTTGTTTATTGGTTGTTGGCCATGACAGCTGATTTTCACGAGGAGGAGCTACTGCGACAAAAACAAAGATGAGATGGTCGCTCTCTGAAATTGTTCTTTTCCAAGATTATTGCAATAATTTACACCAGGAATTGTTTTGTATCTGGCTGTCTGATTGTCGTACAGATGATGATGTATTATGAACCTCTGCTACCAGCCGCTCCTCTATTTTTCAAACCTCTGCAAATTAATCAATTAGTTAATAATTAGTCAATTTGTCCACGTGGATCATCAAGCATAAAACAACTGAAGACTCAGTTACAGCCTGAAAGGAGAGAATGGAAAGAAGAAGAAGAAGAAGAAGAAGAAGAAGAAGAAGAAGAAGAAGAAGAAGAAGAAGAGATGATAACAGGGTGACAGGGTAAAAGGAACAGGAAGTGGAAGAAGCCGTGTAGTTGTTAGGGGTCACAGTTAGGGTCAGCAGGTTGATCAGTAATCAGGTTTTAATTTTTAATGTGGACGCATCATTACAGCTGACTGAGTAGCATCATTTACTGTTACACACACACACACACGCACACAATCAGCATCCCGGCACAATCACCAATCATTATCAGCAGCTCTGCAATCACTGCTGCAGCCAGTCAAACGACGGCTGAGTGGTGATGTCATCAGGATGTTATCGTCTGCTTGGGTAATGACAGGAAGTTTGCAGGTCAAAGGTCATGGCCTTTAGGAGTTTGTGTGTGATGCCTAAAACCTCATTCTGATAGTGATAGCAGAGATATGACACAACAAATTATCAGTTTGTAAAAGGAAGTGAAACATGTTTTTTGTAAATTTTTTCATCCTTCTATGATATTTCATATGTACATTTATATTATATACATTTTCCTTTTTGGAGCTGCAGCTGATGGATACATAATCTCATTGGTTGAGGTGTCCTCAGTGGGAGGAGCCAAAAGCTGCTTCTAGTTCGATAAAAGCTGGTTTGAAATCCAGGAGAATATATAAGAGAGCGCTAATAAATCATCCTAATTTTTATCTAGTTTAGAAGAACGCACATATTTCAGATTTAGATCAGAGTAGCTAAATCTAGAGGCTGTTGAAAGGTTTTTAGGGAACTAAAGGAGCTAAAATGGGAATTGCTTTATCCTGGAAGTGTTTGGAGCAGGAATGACATGTTCCTGAGCTCCTTCACACATTCCCAATGCAAGTCGGTGAAGATGATGAAGTTACACCTGTAGCGTGAAAAACACGTGACGAAATCTGAGCTCGGATCAATTCAGCGAGAAACACTTTGTCTTCATAAACAGATAGACTTACACTTCTTCATTAGTCTGCAGGATGTGTGTGTGTGTGTGTGTGTGTGTGTGTGTGTGTGTGTGTGTGTATGTTCATCTTCATCAAAAGTCTTGAAAGCTCGTCTGACTGTCAGCCATGTTGAGTCTGCCTTCCTTTTTCTGAATGAAGAAAACTTCCTGCAAAAAGGCACAAAACTGGCTGCTGACATCACAGAAACATCAGGACCCTCCCTTACCTCCACACACACACACACACACACACACACACATACACACTGAGAGGGTCATTAATCATCGTCAGACCTCCCTCTTCTCCTCCATTCATCCATCCCTCACTGTCTCCATCCATCTTTTCCTGCCACTCATCTGTTACTTTCACACTCCGTCCTTCAGTTTCTACTTTATTATTCGTCTGTCAAAGCGTTATCGTTTGCACACGGTTGAGTGAAGGACGCAAATTAATTTTTAATGAGCTCTGAGTTTGCATAGACTGCCTGGTTAATGGTTGTGTGTATTTATGTGAAATGCAGCGGGAAAATATGATAAAACAAACAAATGTAAAGAAACAGCAGCAGAGAAGTCTGTCTGGCTGTGGCTGCTCCTCACCTCTCCTCAGGTGTTGCCATAGTAACCAGATGCTGATTTGGGGGGAAAGATTCTTTTCTTCTTTGTCATCTTTGCCTTTTTCCTTCTTTCACACACATGCACTCACACACACACACACACACCAAGTCCAGAAGGGAACACACACACCTGCTCATCTTGTCGCTTTATTTGTGAAATAAAACATTTTATTTATTCCTCTTTTTTTTGTGTGGGTATGTTTGTTTTTCCTGCTCGTAGCATTAGATGTTCAATGTTGATTTAAAGCCTATTTAGTGTTGAAAATGTGATCTGTTCATACTAAATACTCTTACTAAATGATGCACAAGGTTTGTGTTTTGATATTTTATTTAGCTCTGAAACTTCAAAAACGATGCAACAAAGTCATTTTTAGTTATTACCTACCTTCATAAAATGCTAAATTAGCATCATGCCTTGGTGTTACAATTAATATCAGACTTAAATTTTGAGAATCACATTAGAAATGTGACTGAAGTTTCCTTTTATCATTTAAGGAATATTGTTAGGGTAAGGCGTTTCTTTATCTCGCTGATACAGAAAAATTAATCCATGCTTTTATTTCCAGTAGCAGACTGTTGTAATGCTCCTTTGTCTGGCTCGTCCAAAAAAGCAATCAGTTGCCTGTAACTCATGCAGAATGCAGCAGTGTGTGTGCTTACAAAGTCCAGACAGAGATCACACGACTCAAGTCTTGACATCTTTGCACTGGTTACCTGTTCCCCAGAGAATAAATTTTAAGATTCTATTATTGATTTTTAAATCATTGATGGCTTACTTATGTGATATCAGATACATGCCTCCTAGGCCCCTTAGATCCTCCGACCTAACCCTCTTTACTGTTCCTAAGGTCCAAACTAAAAGTTTTGGAGGGGCGGCTTTTAGTTTCTATGGTCCTAAACTATGGAATAATAAGACAAGAGGGTCTATGCGTCTCAAAAACTGTGAATATTTTTAAGGAGACTCTTAAAACATATCTTTTTAGAACTGTTTTTATGCTGACATTTCATGTTTTTATTGTTATTGTATTTTATCTTTTCTGTTTTAACTTTATTTTCATATATCTCTTTTATTCTTATGTAAAGCACCTTGAGTTGCACGTCGTGTACAAAGATTATTATTATTATTATTATTATTTAGATGACTGTGGCTACATTAGCATCACAGGTCTGCGGCTTCACTGTAAAAACTGCTTAAAAATACAAATATGGGTGAAACATTTTGACGGCTGCTGTCACACGCAGCAGACTTGAGCCTGTTGCAGCCGTTCCAGATGTTTCCGTGTCTAACTTGTGACTTGATGTTCAGCAAACAGCTGCTGATCTGTCTGCAGGAAGAGCTGCATGGCGTGAGCAGCACGAGGAGCGGCGTCAGCCACGATAAAGAGGCCGTCGCTGCCAGGAAGAGACGGTCGCAGACAGATTTGATGAACGACTCTCGTTTGAGCCGAAGTGTTACATGACCATTTATGTAGCTGTAATGTTTTTATTGGGGAGAAAGATGAGAATGGCGTTGTCTGACAGGCTTCTCCACAGAGGTCGCTGGATCTGCATTCTCCATCTGTCTTCCTGCTCAGATGATGAACAGCCTGGACATCAAACTTGTTGTTGTGGTTTTCTACTAAAATCTGTGTAGAAACAAACCAGGATTTATATTTATGATGGAAGACAAAGAGTTTCAGAGAAGAAAACTCCTGAACTGGGTTATGATGAAATATTTGGTGTAGAAATGAAGTCTGTACAGGATCCTTCCCCCGAATTAAAACCCAGCTGAAGTTTCTTACGTCACGTTACATTTTTGAGATGTAACGGCTTTTAAATTGTGTGAAGTGACATTTACTGCTGCTTTCATCCAGTTTTAATAAATGATTTGTACATAACCATGTGTCTGTCTGTGTGCATGTTGGGCTGTTTAGGTTTTGTATTTATGAAGATTGCAGATGCCTTTTAAACTCCTGAGTTCACATTATGCTGTGTGTTCATTTCTATGAGCAGCACTTCCTGTTTCACTGCTTTTTTTGTTTTTTTGTTTTTTTTAAACCAACTCTGACCTTGAACTCTGATGGAAGCCATTTGAGACATATCTAACTTTTTGACAGCTGTCTGCTCGCAGGGTGTGTGTCTCATTCTACACTAAGGCTGACATGCACAACAAACACACACACACACACACACACACACACACCACCAATGTATGTTTCTGTCTTTCAAAAGCTGTCATCCCTTTTTACCCTGTNCCCCCCCACCCCCAACACACATACATACACACACATACATACACATGTACACAATGCCAGCTGTCAATCACGATGACTGATGACCATTTGATGACATTATTGATTCTTAATGATCAAACTGGGAACTCATGAGGTCTGAGGTGTTTAGGAGCAGAAACAGAGAGAGAGAGAGAGAGAGAGAGAGAGAGGAGAAAGTATTTATGTTTTGGAATAAAGGGGAGGGTAATGAGTGGGATAATGAGTCCGGGAAGTCCCAGCACAACATGCAGCATAGAGATGAGAGCTCTGGTTTCCACTCTAAACCGCTGGGGGTTTCCTGACTGAGGAAGGAGGAGGGTCTCCACATCCCAGAATTCCTTTACCCTCCTCCTCCTCCTCCTCCTCCTCTCACCTCTCGCCTCCCCTCCCTCCTTGCATGTCCTGAGCTCGCTGCCTGAGTTTTCTCTTGTTTTGACAGCTGATCTGTTCTCAGTTTCTGCTTCCAGCAACGACGTTCGTTCGCCTTTCACACTTTGCTCACAAGACAACTAAAGATGTGCTGTGTAACAGTTTAAACACGACAGTAAAGTTACAGCTGCTCAGTATCATTAACCTAAAACATAAAAAAAAAGATGATCGTGATGTTGTTAGTTGCGTTTCCCATAAAAACAATGAAGATGAGTTCATGTGGGTCTTTTATCCTGAAAGAAAGAAAGCTGCACATGCTGCCAGAGGATGTGAACAGCAGGATGCTATTAATGAGAACGAGATAAGATTGCTCCAGTATGAGCAAATCAGCCTTCTTCCTCCTCTTCCTCCTCCGACTCCCACACAGGGTGCTGCTCTTCTGAGGCAACACTTTTAGGATTCTTTAATCTCTCTGCTTTGGTGAGGCGGCATTTAGGTTTTACACTCCACAAATCCAGAACAAACTTCCAGAAGATCTCACATCTGCTCCAACTGTAAGCTCTTAAAAATCAGGTTTCAAAGTTTTTATCAAGACAAATGAAACTCTTTTAAATCCAGGCTTCAAACTCTCTGCTTTTAATTAAACCAAACTAAATATCTGCACTGAAATTTAATCTGAGGCCAATTAATTCTACACTCTATAGTTACAGTTATAGTTTCTAATCTGTAGTTATTTGATTTGATTTTTGTTTTATCTTATAGAATCAAGTAGAAAATTGATAACTTTTTTATGATTTCTTTTAAAACTTTCTGCAAAAATGAAGGGAAAAAGAAGAAAAAACAAAAGAAAAAAGGAAAAAAGGGAAAAGAGAAAAAAAGCTTAAAAAAAAGAAGAAAGAGAAAAGACAAAAAAGAAAAAATAAGAAAAAAGGGAAAAAAGAAAAAAGAAAGAAAAAAGAGAAGAAAAAAGAAAAAAGATTAAAAAAGAAGAAAACATCCAAGCATCAGACTTTTCTCTTTACCTCTACTTTTAATTAAACCAAACTAAATATCTGCACTGAAATTTAATCTGAGGCCAATTAATTCTACACTCTATAGTTACAGTTATAGTTTCTAATCTGTAGTTATTTGATTTGATTTTTGTTTTATCTTATAGAATCAAGTAGAAAATTGATAACTTTTTTATGATTTCTTTTAAAACTTTCTGCAAAAATGAAGGGAAAAAGAAGAAAAAACAAAAGAAAAAAGGAAAAAAGGGAAAAGAGAAAAAAAGCTTAAAAAAAAGAAGAAAGAGAAAAGACAAAAAAGAAAAAATAAGAAAAAAGGGAAAAAAGAAAAAAGAAAGAAAAAAGAGAAGAAAAAAGAAAAAAGATTAAAAAAGAAGAAAACATCCAAGCATCAGACTTTTCTCTTTACCTCTACTTTTAATTAAACCAAACTAAATATCTGCACTGAAATTTAATCTGAGGCCAATTAATTCTACACTCTATAGTTACAGTTATAGTTTCTAATCTGTAGTTATTTGATTTGATTTTTGTTTTATCTTATAGAATCAAGTAGAAAATTGATAACTTTTTTATGATTTCTTTTAAAACTTTCTGCAAAAATGAAGGGAAAAAGAAGAAAAAACAAAAGAAAAAAGGAAAAAAGGGAAAAGAGAAAAAAAGCTTAAAAAAAAGAAGAAAGAGAAAAGACAAAAAAGAAAAAATAAGAAAAAAGGGAAAAAAGAAAAAAGAAAGAAAAAAGAGAAGAAAAAAGAAAAAAGATTAAAAAAGAAGAAAACATCCAAGCATCAGACTTTTCTCTTTACCTCTACTTTTAATTAAACCAAACTAAATATCTGCACTGAAATTTAATCTGAGGCCAATTAATTCTACACTCTGTACTTACAGTTATAGTTTATAGTCTAGTTATTTGATTTGATTTTTATTTTATCTTATAGAATCAAGTAGAAAATTGATAACTTTTTTTTAATGAATTCTTTTAAAATGTTCTGCTAAAATGTCTTAGATAAATGGAATTTTCTTTCTTGTATGAAGACGTTTTTTGAAAAAGTGACTTTAGAGTCCAGAGGGTTAACTTCAACTATAAGGTTGTTTGTTATGTAATACTGAGTTAAAGGTCAGGCAGGCCTTCCTGCTGTGCTTTATTTGACTTTATTAAACTTTATTTATGCAGCAAAGATTCATTCAGCATGAATGTTCTTCTTCTTTATGGAATCTCGCTCCACATTCTGCTTCACACATTTACGCCTGAGAACATCACAGGTTTGGAACGCAGGAACTCAGCAACCTTTTCAGGAACTCAGGAACTTTCCTTCATTTTGCACCAAGAAACCATTTTGGTACTGGAACTTTTTTTGTTTTAATACTTAGGTTTAGCTTGCTTTTTGTTTTTGTAGACAGCGAACAGCAACAGCAGAGGTTTCAAGACATTTTAACAGTTCAAAACTACAAAGCTGTGGTTTATGTAGATGAGGAAATCCAGAAAGACTTCATGTCATCAAATCAACAGAAAAGGTATTGCGAAAGATTTTGCTGCATTTATCTGATATCAAAATACTCATAACATGAAGAAAATACTGTCCTTCACAGTACATCCTGTCTGTTATATTAATATATTTATCAATCTGGACTGAAGAAATCTTATAAATCATGGTCCAAACTGTGAAGCATTCCAGCAAAAACATCAATGCTCAGCCAGAAAACAAACTTCCTGTGCCGCCTCCTTTTTACCCCAAAAACCAGCTGGTCCAGATCAAATGAACCTTGAGGTCACACACCAGGGTCAGATTGGGATCCTAATTTTTAGGATTTTTTTTTTTTTTTTTNGTTTTTTTTTTTTTTTTTGCGGGGCCATAGGTATTGGATGGCCAGATGAAAATGCCAATGATGCCGGGGGCTGTCTGTAATTGTCCGCTCTTTCTCCACGCCACCCTTTCTCTTTTTACAATACATTTTTTGTCTAAGTGCCAAGAAAATTAGAAAGAAAAAAATATGTTTGCTTAGTTTAAGTTTATTTTAATTAATCTTAAATTGTGCAGTGCAAAGCCACCGGCCGGCCGACCGGCCAATGGCCGTGGTCCACCGGGAGAAGTCCCACCTCTCCTGATGGCCAATCCCATCCTGTCACACATGTTGCTGTTGTTTAGCAGAACTGCCATTGTGAAACAAGCAGCATATATTTAACCCTTAAATGCATGAGTCGTTTTCCATCCATTCCTACATACATCGGGTTGTTAGAAACCTGTAACTTACGTAACACAAATTGAGCTACAAAGTGAAATATTTTTGCTTGTAAACTTTTCAGAACAAAAAAAAACCAAAACATTTTTAGCCATATTATATTTTTAGTGAGTCATAGATCATTCATCAGAGCGATGCTGCATGAAGCTCTGATGCGGCGCTGCAGCGTCTTTCTGTAGCAGTAAGCTAGCAGCATAGTTACAGCAGAAACAGCTTCTTCCTGCTAGTTTCAGTGTGGTGTTCATCATATCAGTGATGCTACAGCGCCACCTAAGGGCCAAAAACACAACTATTACCTGCTGCCTGTTTACCAGGAAAAAAAAAAGTGGCACTATTACATAAATCAGGTCCCTAGTGACCCTATACACTTTTTTAAAAACATTAGAAAAACAATTATTTTCATCAATTTTGACAACTTGAAACCATAGAACTGTTAAAAACAAAGAGTTTGAGGAATACCAGGAGGTTGAGGGCTTAATTGAAAAAAAAAAAAANAAAAAAAAAAAAAAAAAAGAATGAATTAGAGGTACATAACATGGGCCTGGTCCACTAAAGACCTGTCTTATGCATTTAAGGTTTAACAATGGAAACTCCTAAAGCAATGCATAGCTCAACATTAGCATTAACATTTGGAGTGACAACACGAACTCCTCCATGATAGTTTGTTTGCTGTCGTCTTTGACTTCATCCTCTTCCATTCCCCAAAAACAATCATGGCTACAAATTTGATGTCCTCGTGTCGGTCGTTCAGCTCCCAAGCAAGTGGAAACGCAGCTTTTTTCTGAGAAGGGCCGAGCCGAGCACCAGCGCCGCGTTGGTGGAAATGAGGTAACTTTGGAAATTTGAGCGAGTGGGTAAAACGAGCCTCTCACGTATCCTGACAGTCATGGACAGACCGAATGAGGAGAAGAGCGAGTCAGGAAGTGAAATCCATATCTGTCAATCCGTGACAGGTGCAACTGTAACATGTTAACCTGGAGGTGAACCCCAGGAAAAAAAAAAAGAGAGGTTTGTCACATGATTTCCTCCCAAACCTTGCAACTGAATGGAAATCTAAGGTAGAGTTTGTTGGTGTTATTGTACTAAAATTCTATGGGAAAATGTTTCAGTAAATTATATAAAAGATGATTTTGGCATCATTAGACACAGTTTGTCTTTATTTCCATAGATTCTCCACATGAAATATACATTGAAATTATTGTTTGCTGTAGATATGCATCTGTTTTGCCACAGCAACACAATATGCATAAAGTAGCTTATTTTTCCTAATTCCACTGTACTCAGCACACATGCTGGCTTCTTCTGTTTCTCTTCCATTTGTTTCCATAATCACAGTAAAGAACGGCCCTTTAAAGGCTTAGACTATAGACTTTAATACTTCATATTTCCTCTCGGGAAATTTGCTGTTGGCAACAAAGCCAAAACACAATACATAATCATTTCTAACAAAATACAGGAACATGTAAGAGCAGCTAAAATCAGCACTGGAACGGCTGATTGAGCAGAGAAACGAGCATTATTTGGAGAAATTGATTTGTAGAATATGTATTTGTATGCTATCGGATATGCTGGAAAAATGAGTTCCTGCTAGGAAGGCACACATGAGTGCCATTTAAAGTTGGATGATGGAGTCGGAAAGAAAAATTTGCTACCTGAGTTTCCAAGTTCTGATCCAGCGATAACCTTTAACCCTTTCAGCACTTCCTGTAAAAAAAAAACCTCCGGTGTTTGTTTCAGTCAAATTCCTCCAAAAGATTCTGTTTGCTTGGAAGTAAAAGTATTGCTGATAACAGCAGAAAGTTGATTGTAGTTTGATTTTGTTTGATTTTATTTTATTCTATATTCTGTGTATTAAAGGACCATACCACCCATTTTGCTTGTTTGAGCCTAATATATTCAATTTTTATACATGTTACATTACAGACAGTCATTTCCCAAAGGATAAAACCGTATTTCAGCTTTCCTGATATTTTGCAAAATCTCTTAA
>VXCM01009359.1:240-12740 GCA_014773175.1 Lucifuga dentata | reverse complement strand
TGTGCCTGGGTGGATTCTAAACTAGAGGCTATGTGTAAAATATCATGTGTATTCGTCAACTAGAACTAGATTAAAATGTCCTTGATTTTTGTTGACTATGGCTGGATTTATTCTACAAGTCTTGATGCTCAATTCTGATCTTCTGTGAATATCTGATTTTTTGTTCCACATATTTACATTTTCTTTATTAAGCGGCTCATATATGATACCTGTATTTACACGCTTTGACCCTTGACCTGTAGCAGCAGGATGCAGCTATGCATGCGCACATTTCTGAGATGCATGTAAACTACACTTCAGACAACTATTTAAAATCTGATCAAGAAGTTAAAACTTTCACATGCAGAGAGAAACATCTGATATGTTGTGTGAGTGTTTCTCTCTCCATCAGGACATGTATGTTCATCGGTTAATCATGGAAGAGAAGTGGGTGGAGTTGGAGTTTTGCTGCTGTAACAGGAGCCTGTTATCACACACTAACACCTTTATTTGACATAAACACACATCAGCATGTCTGATATATGTAGCATGTCCTCCATTTCTGTTTACAGAGAGTGTCATCATGTTGATGCTGACATCATCATATGCAGATAAAGCAGAACGTTACGTAGGAGTCAGAATAGGAAGGAAATTCTGATCTGTGGATTTAGACAGCAGTTACATTGTCGGATATCCGATACATATCTGATTTATTTCCACATATGCAAATTGGATCTGAGAATATCTGATTCCATGTGGCTTTTTACCATTTACATCTTCAGGAAGCGTGTATGATATGTGTCACATGAGCAAAAGATCAGAATCAGGTCACATGTATGTGGTGTAAATCCAGTAAGATGAGACTAAAATGTCCATTTTTTGTCGACTAAAATTATAATGGATGAAGATGACTAAATCTGACTAAACCTCACAGGACTCTGAATCTCAGGACAAAGACTAAATCTAATAGCTGACAAAATTAGCACGTCTTAAGAAATGTAGAATATAACAGATGTAGGCTTATCTAACAAATGGTTTCATGGGACCCCATAGATCCACCCAACTCATCCCCCCCCCACCCCACCTCCATCCTGATCCCAGCCCTGCGCTCCTCTCATCGCTCCGGCAGCGTTGTTGCTGGCCATATGCTGGTGTGGAGCTGTGGGCTCTGGTGATGGCTGGTATTGGAGGGCAGATGGGAGAAGCAGAGGAAACAGGTTTTTGCTGGGGAGGGAAGTGTTCAGGAGGTACTGCTGGAGTGAGGGTGGGCAGGTGGGGGCTTTTGTTGCATCTCTGCACTGCATCTGTCAGAGGCGATTTTGCCTGCCTCCCACTGTACTGCTGAGATGGAGGAAGCAGTGGTATGATCCATGAACCTGCATGAAAATCAATGTGGGCAGCCCAAACATGAAATCGATGCACCCGGCTGGCTTGGCAGAAGTGGGAGCTGGAGAGAAGGAGGAATGTGTGGAAGGAAGGAGGTGGAGCAGAGGAGTTCACTGAAGTCCGTTGGAGTGGGACGCTCTCCTCCTGAGCCGGACCATGCGGGGGAGTTGAGGTCAGGGCAATGTGGGGGGGGAGGGGCAAACAGAGGGATGAATGTAGTTGAAGGAGAGGTGTTGCATAGGGTTTAACCAGCAGGGGTTGTGGAGGCCGGCGTGGTACCAATGGAGAGCTTTGGATTAAAGCTGCTGATAACTGATCATTTCTGTGTTTTCAGGGCAAAAATATTCAGTGTTTTGCCAAGAAATATAAAACAGTATTTCACACATGGCAGGAGACTGAACTCTGTCTCAGGTTGCAAAGCCTCACTCTCCTCTGTTCATACATCAGACTCGTCCTGTCTGGTCCAGTCTATGACTGTCACACAGGAGCGAAGTGGACAAACAGATTAAAGCAGAGTCAGCCGCTGACACTCTGCAGTGTGGGCCAAAGTGGAAACAATGCATTTAACTTACTCTGTTTTAGGCCGATTTCAATCTAATCAAGGTGAATACATGATAATAGACATTTTAAAGGACCACACTACCCATTTTGCATGTTTGAGTCCAATATATATAATTTTCATAGATGTAAGGTTCACAATCATTTCCCAAAGCATAAAACTGTATTTCAGCTTTCCTGATATTTTGCAAAATCTCTTAATTNTCATTTCCCAAAGCATAAAACTGTATTTCAGCTTTCCTGATATTTTGCAAAATCTCTTAATTTTTCATAATCAGATATTCAAGTGGTACACCCACCTTAAAAATCCATGTTTCTCCTGCTGATAGCTACACAGCTTTATGAAGTCACAGTCCTTTAAATTTTTCAATAAATGCAGGTCTTCTTTTGGAATGGACTCTTTTGGAATTCTTTTGACTCCACACTTTTTATTATGCTTAAACACTAAAATTACATAACTTCTAAAAAAAAAAAAAAAAAAAAAAAAAAANAAAAAAACCTGAATACACGTCTTGTTGGTGATGATGGATTACCTATCCCAAGAACATTTCATGTATCTACAAGTTGATTTTAATAGCATACCCGAATGAACTGAAACCAATGGATGTCTGGAAGGTAGAAAAAACATTTTTAATTCACTGTTCCAATAGTATGCTTTGGGAATGATTGTCGTGTGTAAAAATTGAATATATTAGGCCCAAACATGAAAAATGAGTGGTATAGTCCTTTAACGTGCATGTAAACATACTGAGTGGTATTTAAGGAAGAAGCACTGAGGACCTGTAAGGTGACTGTTTCTCAAACTGTGAGTCTGAAGTTGTCCTCTTCAGCAGTTCTGCATCCTGGCCTTTTGCTTCTTTCCCTGTCTTCGATCCAGTTTGCCTTTTTCCTGTCAGGACAGTGCCAGTGGCTTTGTATGAAATCTTCAGCATCTTTCATGAAATAGCCACAAAACAACAATAGACTAATGTGTCTTTTGAGAAAGAGGTTTTGTTTTGTACATTTTTGAACCCAGAGTTGAACTTTAGGAATGCCTGCTTATTTGAACAGAGTAAAGGGTTTCAGGTGTGCCAAAATGATTAAAAACGCTCTCCAATAACCAATTTTAAACATGATTAATTAAGGATGAGCTGAATGCCTTGGCTAAATATTTACACCAATTTAATACAACCTTCGTGAATAATGTATCAGTTTCTATCTAAAATATGAAAATTTCTGGGTGATTGCAAACTTCTGAATGTTAGTGTAGCTCCAGCATGACATATGAAACCCACTGAAGACTGGCACAGTGAGCTCAAAACTGCTGATTTAAATTAAAAACAAGGGTGTTGCTCTTAGTTTGTTCTGGCAATGTGGGATTTTCACTCTTATGTTGGATTTACACCACTTACATGTGAGCTGATTCCGATCTTTTGCTCACATGTGACATGTATCAGACACACTTTCTGAAGCTGTAAATGGTAAAAAGTCACATGGAATCAGATATTCTCAGATCTGATTTGGGCCTCTTGCATATGTGGAAATAAACAGGATATGTATCAGATATCCACCAATGTGACTGCTGTCTAAATCCACAGATCAGAATTTCCTTCCCATTCTGACTCCTATGTAACATTCTGCTTTATCTGCATATGATGATGTCAGCATCAATATGATGACACTCTCTGTAACAGAAATGGAGAACATAGTATATATATCAGGCATGCTGATGTGTGTTTATGTCAAATAGACGTGTTAGTGTGTGATAACAGGCTCCTGTTACAGCAGCAAAACTCCAACTCCACCCGCTTCTCCTCCATGATTAACCGATGAACATACATGTCCTGATGGAGAGATAAATGCTCACACAACATATCAGATGTTTCTCTCTGCATGTGAAAGTTTTAACCCGCTGATCAGATTTTAAATAGTTGTCTTAAGTGTCGTTTACATCCGTCTCAGAAATGCACGCATGCATAGCTGCTACAGGTCAAAGTGTGTAAATACTGGTATCAGATATGAGCCGCTTTAAAAGGAAAATGTAAATACATGGAATGAAAAATCGGATATTGACAAAAGATCAGAATTGAGCATCACGACTTATTGTAAATGCAGCCATAGTGAGATGTTGTACAGGAGTTGTTTAAGCTGTTTACTGCTGCTCTACTGTAAGTCAGCTCATCAATACTCCATAAATAGCTGCTGGTGATGCAGCGGGCCTGACAGCGAGAGGGTGATTGATTCCCTATAGAAGTCAACGTTGTCAAAATGTCTCCAGAGCTGTGTGGCATTTCAGGAAGTGCAGAGCCCACAGGTCAGAGGTCTCCTGGGGGCTCTGGGGTGAGATTGTGGTGGGTGGAACAGGGTGGTGGTGGTGGAGAGTCACTGCAGAGCTGAGCGCTCATAGACAGGATCTTGTTAAAATAGCCCAGAAGCGTGTTCATAATGGGATGAGTGGTGCTCAGACACCTGGTACAGGCTGTCTGAGGCCGACTGACTGACAGGAAACTCAGCAGGTCCACACACGGGCAGCTTGTATTCCATCTTTCACACCATGAGCAGAGCGCGAATCTGCCACCAGCAACCGGCTCAGTCAATTGAAACTGTCGTTCCGAATACGTTTGCCTCCTCCACAAGTCAGCGCAGCAGAGTGTCCAGCGTCTTGCACTAAAATAATCTCATCCCTATGTTCCTTGATCGTCAGCAGAGTTCCGTGGTTTATGGTGCTGCAGCTTCCTGAGAAGAGGCTGGTTGGTATTCAGCACGGCTCCTCTGCCCATGTGTCTGGAATGCTCAGCAGCCAGGGCAGCCTTCAGGTCAGAGCAGGGGTAAGGGGGTTTGCCAGAAGCATTGCCCCCAGCAGACTGAGCCCTAACTGGGCACGGCTCTCTGATCTTCTCCCCCTCCTCCTTCTCATGCCTCAGACAATACCAGACTACTGATATCTCTTGAATGCACAGTCTAGCCTGACTTTTGCTTTTTTCTTTTCAGAATTTTGATGTTATTTGGGCAATAAATTTCAGATTTTTTAGCGTGTTTAATGCATGTTTCATGTGTCTTTCCTAGTTTTACTGGTTTGTTCTAAGGCAGACAAGTCAGTGTGTTGAGGCTGGAAAGGGAAAGGAGAGCAGGCGGCTGCCATTGTGTCCTTCAGAGTGATGGAGGACATGAGCTGTGATCATGGTCAAGCCACGTCCATCTGGCTGCCTTGATGCCAGCGGCTCTTTGCCAGCTCACTTAGTACCTTGGATGTCAAATCCTCCACCGGGAACATGTCAGCCAGCTTGAAACATGGATTTGATTGGGTTTCAACTCTTTTGGCTTACATGTATCTGACCCTTCAAGAATTAAATTATCCCAAACCATCCTAAAAGGACATTCCATAATGATGCCATAACAATTACAGCATGAATCGGGCCTGGCAGCTCATCCCTCCTCCAGCCCAAATGAAGGTCCTTTATTAGGAGAGTTGGGGGTCCTTCTTTATGGTGCCACTGAGTAAAAGGGCAGCTTGGAGGAGCCACACTGCCCTTTACTACCATGAAATGAGGGGCCTAATGAAGGCCACAAGCAGCACAACTATATATAGCCATAATGACCACAGTCACTGCAGCTGGATCTGGAGTAGAGAGAATTGGTGTCCCAGTCCTATTTGTGTTTTCTCAGCTTGGCTGTAGCCTTTATCACAAGAGTAATTGTTCCTCAGAGAAGGAGCCATTTTTCATCAGATCTGTTGGTGGAGGCATAATGTGGCAACATGGTGATCAGGGAGCTAAGCTCAGGCTTGCACAGTGATACTCTAATCCCAAAATAATATCAGTAGAAAAATACTCCATCACAAGTGGAAGTAAAATCACTTGCTAGCAGTAGAATGTGCTCAAATATTAGAAGTAAAAGTACTCATAGTAAAGATTGGTTCCTTTTCGTGAGTGTTGCATATTGAATATTGATCCCTTGGCTTGTACATGTTAAGGAAAGAAAGTCAAACTGAATCAAGAAATAAAACATGTAAAGGAAGAAGGAAAGATCTGAAATTAAAAAAAAAAAAAACACACAAAACTAAAGATACACTCCATTTTGAGGGATTTTTCTTCAGTCGGAGTGTTTACATTAACACTGTGTAACTGTACTATGGAAACTGTACCTTTCAACTGCTTTTGCATATAATGCACACTTAAACACACTACTCTATATATCATATCATATGTAGCTTTCTATTTTTTATGTTATTTTATGTTGATTTTTAAACTTCTTTCTATACTTGGCTTATTTAATATTTAGGTTTGAGAATTAATCTTTAGCATGTAGATTTTGTTACATGCTTTGTTGTCTTGTTGTTATTACAGTAACACTTGAATTTCACCTCTGGGGATCAATAAAGTCTTATAGTATTGTATATTTTTAGAGTATTTAGAGATCTATAGTGTCCTCTAGTGGTCAGAAAAACAGTACAGTACAGTGAGGTCAGTGGGGGGGGNGTCATGAGATGTGTTAGCCAGCACTGTGAATTTCTACATACATCACTCATTGAACAGAATGCATCTGTGAGCACTGAGCTAACGGTTACAACACACACACACACACTTCTTGATTTTGACCAAGAAATGTAAGGAGGTCAATAAGACAGAATCCAGACAATACAGCTTGTAAAGCAGTTGTATGGTGGAGATGTGGGGTCGCCAAAACTGTTTATGAGGTCAGCAGCTGAAAAGGTCAAAAGCTGTACCATCCTCAGTTCTCTAAAACACTTCTATGATGTGTAAATGCCACTGTGTCATTGAGCTGAAACACAACAGATTTCAGAATTCCTGTTAAGGAAGGAGTGACAGTTTGGTCATAAGGGCGGATCGCATCATACAATCATGTCCCCTCATCCATAAACATCCATTACAGCCTCTTTTGTCTTTTACTTTCAGAGAGGCCTTACTCACTCTTTTGCATGGTGGATAATAAAATCAAACTTTGCAGGAGCACATGAACCACAGATTTGCTGCAAGACATGACTACTTGGGTCGACAAGTTGACACCACAGAGATATTCAAACAAAGCTGAGAAACAATTTTGCATCTATACCAACATCTACAGGAAGAGCTACGATTTTTACCCGACAAGAGATATATTTTATGGGTTTATTTATATTTGAATTTAAAAGTCAAAGCTGCAAAGTAAACTGTACCTACAGTTTATCTATCTATCTATCTATCTATCTATCTATAGATAGATAGATATATAAAACTTGGCTCGTCAGGTTTTACACAAATTGTGGAGTCCATGCCAGCTGGAGTGATGCTATTAAAGCAACAGGGGGCGTACCAAATACTAAGAGAGTCTGACATTCATGTACATTTTTCAAAATGTACAAATTTAAATGTAAATGTACGAATTCAAATTGTTAAGATGATACTATCATTTGAAATGAAAACTCTTCAAAATCTATCTTTCAATTCAATCTTCAACAACAATGCAAAATAGAAGTATTTTCACAGTGGTCTCAGATTTTTGGACCCCACTCTCTCTCTCTCTTTCTATGTATATATATATGTATATATATACATATACATATATATACGTATATATATACATATACATATATATAAGTATATATATATATATATTATATATAAAGTAGAGAGAGAGAAAAAATGGAGTAAAAAGTACAATATTTCCATCTGAATTATAGCCCTGAATTAAAGGAAAAGTAGAAAGTCACCCATAATGGAAATACTCAAAGTGCAAGTACCTTGAAATCATGATTCCATACAGTAACTGAGTAAATGTACTTAGTAACTTTCCGGCTCTGGCTGGCAGTCCTCTATTCATTGGACCTGAGAAAACAAGAAAAAAGATGTGTATGTTGAATAAAAAGCAGCTGTAGTACTGTATGTGTGCTCGCTGCTGTGGGTGTGGATGAATGCTGTGTAAGTACAGACACGTGCTGTTAAAGTGAGCACCCAGGCCATTTCACACACACACACACACACACACACACAACAGGCAAGTGTATGCACATTATGATGCAAGGCGGCGTCTCTGGCCTGCTGCATTATGCATGGAGCTCAGGGGAGCCAGGCCAGTGGAGTGTGAGAGGGAGGCCCAGGAGCAAGCCTCACTGTCGGACACATGTCAGTGCAGTCACACCACCTCTCCACGGACTCAAACATGCACACACACACACACACACACACATAAACATACATGTACACACGTAGAGACATACATACTAACACTCATCGCTTAGTAGCCTGACAAATCTGTACACGCACTCACTCACCCGCGGCCTGTCAGGCAAAAGTCAATGTGATCCGTTCCGTGTCTGGATTCCACAGTTTGTGAATTGGTTACACTAATACAACACAGGCTCACGTCAACTTGACACTCCCATGATCTTATTTTTTTTTTTTTTTTTTTTTTTCTGAGAAACTAGACGGCACGCACTGAGCTTCATGCCACTACTTAATGTCATTTGTGTTAATTATGTGGAACATTTATGTGCTGTCGAGCCTCATTAGCTACAGGTACTAATTGGCCTCTAAAGGTGGAAGCATGTGGTTAAATTCTTGTCAAAAACGAACAATTCCTTGTAAGTTGAGTAGTTTTCTGTTCAATAATGTGATGTACGAGTGTGTGTGTTTACCACACATAAGGAGAAGCGTGATAAATATGTGTGCATGTGTTTGTCTTTCACACTCAGATCATTGTAATGCTGCTGGATGCTGCTCAGGGTTTAGCAGCAGACGGCTCTATGAGAACCATATGCTAATTTTCACACTGTTTGTTTACATTGCCTTGAATCGCGTGGCTGCTCTCTGGCCGGCTAACACACACCGTAAAGCCGGCCTTCCTTTACAGCCACATCATCCACTTCCTGCTGCTTCACCCCGCAGGCTGCCCACTGTGCTCTCTGGACATGGATGGATCTGACTGTCATCAGCCTAAGGAGACAGCGGGTCAATGAATATGAAACAGAAGCGGCTATCACACCATCAACACAGGCATCAGCTGCTGGAATTATGTGTTATAATACAGCACACTGTTTTTGTTTTCATTTCCATCAAAAAATATCCAGAGATTTAAAAAGAGCAAAGAGGTTAAAGGACCATACATGTATGGTCCTGTATATTTTTATACAGTAAAACTGGATAAAAATCAAGGACAATACCATCCATTTTTCATGTTTGAGCCTAATATATTCAATTTTCATACATGTTACGTTACTGACAATCATTTCCCAAAGGATAAAACCGTATTTCAGCTTTCCTGATATTTTGCTAAATCTCTTAATCTTTCAAAATCAAATATTCAAGTGATACACCCACCTTAAAAATCCATGTTTCTCCTGCTAATAGTTACGCAGCCTTATGAAGTCACAGTCCTTTAAATTTTTCCATAAACACAGGTCTTCTTTTGGGACTATATTCCCCGGTGGAGGCATACATTCACTCCAAGCTTTTTATTGAGCTTAAACACTAAAATTATGTAACTTCTAAAAAAAAAAAAACCTGAATACATGTCTTGTTGGTGATGATGGATTACCTATCCCAAGAACGTTTACAGTATCAACAAGTTGATTTTAATAGCATACCAGAATGAACTGAAACCAATGGAGGTCTGGGGAGTAGGAAAAACATTTTTAATTCACTGTTCCAGTAGTATGCTTTGGGAATCAAAACTGCATCAATACATATTTGTCTTTGGGAGGATTCTAAGAGACTGTTGAATTTAGACTAAAATGCAAAATTTGTCTCAACTAAAACTAGACCAAACCACCCAGAGTTTTCATCAACTAAAATTTGACTCAAATTATAATGGATGATTTAAATCTGATTAAATCTCACAGGACTTTGAATCTCAGGACAAAGACTAAGACTAAATCTAACAATAACTGACAAAACTAATTTAATTTATTTGCTAAGGAACTAAAGAAATGGCTGATGGTAATAAAATCTGTGAACATGATTCCTGCATTAGAAGGCTGGAGGAAGAGCTCTGGTTTATTTCTGCTGTTAATGATGGTCAGACCGTCTTTTGAAATACATGTGACTTTTGTTGATTAAAGTCCTGGACTGTGTTTAGAGATATTTTAATGACATCTCCAGGAAACCAATGTGTTTTTTTTTTTTTTNTTTTTTTTTTTTTTTGTTTTTTTTTTTAATTAATTGGATCTGTTTTTTTTATGTAATATATCATGTTCTCTTATCATGTAACTTTGGACTACGGATGAAAATTAGTCAACTTTGGCTAAATCTGGCACATTTATATTTGATTGTATATCAGTGTGTATTGTTACAATGAAAATAAAAATTAATTAAATAAGACTCCTGTCTCCGTTTGTCCGGTTTATACCTGCAGCACAAACCAGCCATCCTCACTACATCTGCTTAACCATCAGGGAATAACTGTGATGAAATGAAAGAGGCACTGTTTGGGAGTGTATACTGCATTGTGTGTGTGTGTGTGTGTGTGTGTGTGTGTGTGTGTGTGTGTGCGTGCGTGCATGTGTGCATGCGTGTGCATGTGTGTGTACCTGTGTTTTGTATGAATGGGGCATTAAAACAAAAAAAGAGGTTTTACTGCTCACTTTATAACATGCCTTTGATATTGGGTGAAGCAGGAGAAGCTAATTGAAACCCCCCCCCCCCCNCCCCCCACACACACACACACACACAAAGAAAGGAAATGAGAAAGTGCACACCAACATAGATCTAATATTCATCTTAGTGCTGCACTGAAAAAATGACTTGACTCCTGCAGATGATGCTGTAAAATAGTGAATAAAACATATCTGCTTGTCAAGTTTGGTTCATCAGGATAACTTACCAAAGTCATCTGCATCACGTGACACATTTGTTTGTGAGAAAACAAAAATACAGTATTTCCTTCTTTGGTTGAACAAAAAGAAATAGTGATTTTTTTTTTTCACAACACATTTTCCTCATTATAGGCAAAAATACTGAGGAAAATGTATTGAATGTTATTATCTGTTATTATTTCCATTCCAGCTCACTTAAATCAACATATAATAATTTGGAACAAAAGCTTGGATAGACATTCTGCTAATGAAATTTTACTCTTTGTGTCACTCCAGTTTTGCATTTTTAGCCAGTTTGTGCTTTATGCTGTTTTTCTCTTCTCTCTCTTTCTCTATCTCTTTATAATTCTTTTCTCCACTTCTGTACAAGTGTGTGTGTGTGTGTGTGTGTGTGTGTGTGTGTGTGTGTGTGCGCGCGTGTGTGTGAGCAGCCTGGTGGATGAGGTCCCAGAGGGCTGGATTACCCCTCTGCATGCCCCAGGCCAAGCAGCTCTTGGGGGGATTACTGTGAGACCTGCACCCTGGCTGGATTAGAGAGCTGGACCTCATTTCCATCTCCTTATTTACTTCAGCCCACCAGAGGAAATGCTCAGCTGCACAAAAACATACTAATTGATGCTGAGAAAGCCACGGAGAGGTGCAACATTCACTCTGTGAGCTTGTTTTTGGGAGGGTTAAAGGTTTAAAGATTAGTTGTTGAAAAAGACTTTTACATTCAGTCACAAAATACTGTTTGGCTGTCATGTAGTGTGTGTGTGTGTGTGTGTGTGTGTATGTGTGTGTGTGGTGTTGTTGCATTCATTAAGGCTTCCATGCTTATTGTTGCTTTTGGTTCCATTTGTTCACGTGTGTTTGATTTTCAGTTGGTACATCTGTGTACATACATATTATATGTGTGTGTAGATGCATGAACACACATATTTGTTTCCATTCTCACTGGTTTCCATGTTGCATTTTCTTGTGTGTGTGTGTGTGTGTGTGTGTGTGTGTGTGTGTGTGTGTGTGTGTGNGTGTGTGTGTGTGTACATGGGCGTCATAGCGGAGGTCCTCATTACTCGGAGGGGTCGCATACAGACATGGCCACAGCACGATGAGGACAGTTGGTGGACCTATTCCTATTCCCGCAGCTCTTTAACGAGCTAGTGATGGGGAGAGCAGCCCAGTTGCCCCGGCAACCAGGGTGAACTCCGACCCTGGAGGTTGGCAACCTGTATATATTAGGATCACAGGCGTATGCAAATGGCCCGCTGGTCCCTTTCCCCCTTCTTTTCTTCTGCCAGAATGTCCTTCTTGTTCCATCCTGGACTTGACATGTGTGCTAACAGTGCCCTTGCTCTGAAGGGCGGGGGAGGCGGAGGGCGGGGGTGGTTTGCTGGGACTTCCATTAGTGATTGCTGGGGTGACAGGAGCTCACACTCCGGCTCGGAGTCCGCCGACGTATGACCCTCCACCCTGCAGAACAGCCTGAGCACTGGGAAAGTGAATCATTAGGAGAGAAAGTTGTATGTGTTTCAGTTTGCTGTCAGTGATTTACACACACACTTTCTCAGCTTGTTTATTTGGCTTTTATGTTTCGGTGTCTGTATTTCTAGAAATGTCACCGTCCGTCTTCATCATCATCATCATCATCATCATCATCATCATCATCATCTGTCTTCATCATGTACTGTTAGTCTCCTGTATTACCTCCATTATCATCAGGAATGAAGTCCCTTTAATCAGGCTGAGAAACATTATTTCCCTGTACCGACACCAGCAAGCTGCAGCACCCCCCCCCCCCCCCCCCCCC
>VXCM01009358.1:0-18556 GCA_014773175.1 Lucifuga dentata | reverse complement strand
GATGTGTCGATTTTTTTGTGACCTCTTCATTGTGCCTTCTAATGCCAATCCTGTAGCCTTCATCTAGCCTGCCAAAAAACTGTAGCTTCATGCTATTTTCTAGATGCTCTGCCATTTGCATTTTTCAGACAGGTGTTTTCAGTCTTGTACACCCATCGTCCACAAAGCTTCTGTGCGACACTTTGAAACAGCAAACAGGGAAAGCAAAAAAGGGCATTACCCACACCGCATCCAGTTAGCCAGCTCCGTTTGTCTTAACAGCAGCGGGAGAAGCTCTGGGTGTTAGCTTGTCCTCCATCCCTTGTCTGCTGCTGAATTTTTAAATCAGGTGGTCCGGTCCAAGCTCCTTAATCCTCTTCTTTTCTTCCAGTGAACACCTTGAAAAAGGCTGTTTTTGTGAAGAAAGCACTGAATTTACTTTCTCTGCGGTTCCACTTTGTCATGAAAATTAGTTGCGGATTCCAACTTTATCCTGAACAGTTTTATTAACTCGTGCTAAGTCAGCCTGATATCTGCTAACTTGGTACCGGAAGTTCTTCTTCTACAGACCACTCCTGTCTAACTTGACATCAACACAGAAAACAGCGACATCTGCTGGCTGAACTGATTATATGCCATATCACAACACATCTCCCCCCTTTTAGTTTTTTTTTCTTTTCTTTCTTTTTTTATTAACACAACATGCAATCTATAATTATTTTAAATGTGTTCAACAACATCCAAAATTTCATTTATACTCTATTTTCTCTCTTTCCTTTCAAGAGGTGAAACTATTGCAATCACTAGGAGAGAAAAAAAAAATTGTGATACAAATGAAACAGTCTCAGTGAAAAACGTAGTCTTTAAACCTAACAGGTGGTTTAACCTCCCTGCCCGAGGTTCTCCTAACCGCAGGCTGCGGGGTCATAGGCACTGATGGAACCTGAGTAACAGGGGTGTCTGAGGGAATAGGAGAAGGGTCAGTGTCACTGTTGGACACAGATGTTTGTTCCCATGCTCCATGGGCTTGCTGGTAAGCGGTGGCATCTCCTGGATGTGTCTCCTGTTCCTACGGGTGACCATACCCTGTTCTCTTTGGACAAAGTAGGATCTGGGCTCAGGTGTTGTGGCAATGATCTTTGCAGGGCTTTTCCAACCTTTTTTTCCATCCAATTTCACGCTGACGCATTGACCTGGCTGTAGCTCTGACAAAGGACGTACAGAATGACGTCTGTTGTAGAAGAAACGATAATCTCGTTTGGCTTGTTGATCTTTCTGCTGAACCTCATTATAGTCAGTGGGACTGGGTTGCAGTTGCTGGGGTAGAATGAGAACTGTAGTTCTGATTTGTCGACCAATTATCAGCTGAGCAGGACTCAGTCTCGTCGCTGTAATAGGAGTAGCACGGTAACTCATAAGAGCCAGTTGAGGATCCAGCTGACTGATAATCCTTTTCACTGTAGCAACACTTCTTTCAGCTTCTCCATTAGCCTGAGGATAGTGAGGACTGGAAGTTGTGTGAGCAAAGTTATATGACTCACTGAATTGTTTGAACTCTGCTGAGACAAACTGTGTGCCATTGTCCGTGATGAGCTGTAATGGTATTCCCCACCTTACAAACATGACTTTTAAATGAGCAATCGCTTGCTGGCTGGTGATGGAAGGAAAGTGTGCAATCTCAATGTCCCGTGAATAGTAATCTATGACCACGAGGTATTGTTTACCATCCTGTTCACAAATGTCAGCAGCTATTTTCTGCCATGGACCATTTGGCAAAGGTGCAGTAATGAGTGGTTCTTTTCTCTGAGTAGGCTTATTTCTTAGACAGAACTCACATGTTTTAACCATCTCTGTGATATCTTGTCCAATTCCTGGCCACCAAACAGACATGTTGGCTCTCCTGTGACACTTAGTGAGTCCCTGATGACCCATGTGTATCTGAAGGAGCACATCTTTTTTCTGTGAGGAAGGAACCACAATTCTGTCATCATACAACAAAAGTCCATCAACTTCTGAGAGGTGAGCTCTAGCAATGTGGAAGTTGAGTAGTGTGGAATTTGTGTGACAGCTTCACTGGCCAGCCTCTGTGAACATAGTTAGTGATCATTTGGAGGTCTGCATCTTGTTTTGTTGCCTCTCTGATTACATCCAGCCTGTCTCCTGTCACAGGTCGTGTTGATATGACTGCCTGCACATATGCTTGAACTTCCTCTTCTGTGTCTGATGGCAGTTAATGTCCTGGAACAAAAGGCAACAGGTTGCTGTCCATCTCCCTGCTCCTGTAACAGGGCAGCTCCCAACCCATAGCTACTTGCATCTGCACTTACTATTGTTGGCTTGTTAACATCATAGTATGCTAATGCTGGTGCAGTAATCAACATGATTTTCACTCATGTGAATGCTTGCTCCTGAGCTTCCCCCCACATCCATGCAGAGTCAGTTTTGAGAAGACTGTTTATTGGGTGCATGACAGTGGAAAGATCAGGAAGGAATTTGCCCAGATAGTTTATCATTCCTATCATCTGACGCAGCTTAGCAACATTTGTGGGACTGGGCAGTTCTGTGATGGCTCTGACTTTCTCTGAATTGAGTTTAATACCATCTTTTCCAATAACATGTCAAAAGTAGTGAATCTCAGATTTTCCTATTTTGCACTTGTCTCTGTTTAGTTTCAGTCCAGAATGCCTGATAGTCTGCATCACAGCTCTGAGGTTGAGGTCATGATCTGTTGTGTCCTTGCCGAACACCAGAATATCATCCATGACCAGTACCTGCATGATCTTTGAGAAGAGTGCTCATCTTCCTCTGAAATATTTCTGAGACAGAAGTTATTCCAAATGGCAACTTCTGGAAACAGAATCGACCAACTGGTGTGATAAATGTCATAAGCTTCCTGCTGTTAACATCGAGTGGTATCTGCCAAAAACCACTAGAAGCATCAAGAGTTGAAAACATGGTGGTGCCGGAGAGCTGTGGTGTGATATCCTCCAGTGTAGGTAGAATGAACCTCTCTCTTTTTACAGCTTTGTTTAGTTTTGTGAGATCCACGTAGATCCTTGGCTTTTTGTTCTTTTTGATAACAGGCACCATAGGTGCACATCAATCAGTGGCATCTGTTACCTCCTCAATAATATCAAGTGACAACATCCTTTTTATTTCCTCCTCCACTTGTGGTAAAATTGGGAAAGGACAGCGTCGTGGTGTGATTATGCTGTAGGGCTTAGCATCAGGGCTGAGCTCTATTTTTACAGGCTCACAGTCCAGTAGTCCAATGTCTCCAAAGACATCCTCATATGACTCAATCTCATTTACTCACACACAAGCCCCATTTTCGTTGCTATGTGACCNCCCCCCCCCCCCCCCCCCCCAAGCAGATCATTAGCAAATGAACCTTTTAGTACATATATCCAAAAGGAGTACTTCTGTTCCTTCTTTTCAGTGTTGGCTAGAAATTTACCTTTACATGTGAGCTTGCCACACTGATTTTTAACAGAGGGCACACTTTCATGCATTGGTATGTGTACTCTGACATCACAGTTATGTCTGCGCCTGTGTCAATCCTAAATTTCACAGTTGTACCATTAATCGGCAGCTTTACGAACAATTTCTCTTCATTACAGTCATTATCCTCTGTAATGTTCCCCAAAAACCATGCACTGCTCTCATCAGTGTTATCATCAATTTTCACAGCCCCCACAATCTTTGTTTTACACATCACTTCAAAATGTCCAGTCTTATGACACTTGTGACAACGTTTTCCTTTAGCAGGGCACATTTCAATATCATGCAATCTCCCACACCTTGTGCAGTTCTTGTCATCACGCCTCTCATACTTTCCTTTCCATTCTTGTGATTTGCCTTTATTAAAGTGTCTCTTTTCAGATGATTTGAGATTCTTAAACTTCTGTGTGACAGCATTTACCTCACTTGTATCCTTCTTGGCATCGGCGTTTTGTATTTTAATGAGTTCTGACTGACGAGCGATACTGATGGCTTTCTCCAGTGTCAAGTCTGGCTTCAGCTGCAGCTTCTGTGATAATTCAGTCTGCAATCCCGATGACGATGTGGTCACGTATTTGATTGTCTTTGGTAGCTCTGAAGTCACAATGCTCTGCCAGTTGATAAAGATGTTTGACAAAGGCTTCAACACTCTCGCCGTCTCATTGCGAGCATCTATGTCAAACAAATCAGGCGCGTGAAACTTCGCCATTTTCACAGCTTCAAACTTTTCCTCTCCACTTCCAGTACAGTCGAGACATGATGCACGACTATTTCTGACACCATATCATGAAAATTAGTTGCGGACTCCAACTTTATTCTGAACTGTTTTATTAACTTGTACTAAGTAACATACACAGCCTGACATCTGCTAGCTTGGTACCAGAAGTTCTTTTTCAACAGACCACTCCTGTCTACCTTGACATCAACACAGAAAACAGTGACATCTGCTAGCTGAACTGATTATATGCCATATCACAACACACATACTTGAAATTGCCATCTCTCGAAAACACAAATTTGCTAGCTAGGTACTGAAGGAGAAAAAGGATGGACGGACGCGCATATGGAGTTGTATGTGGGTGTAAACTGGAAAGACAGCATCTACAATATTTCCAATCACGTTCCAAATCTCACATCCAATCACATCAAATCTCACATCATATCCAAAATAAACAAAAACTAAAAACTATACTAATTCGCTGTCAATAAAAGTGGGAGGGTCTGAAAATCTGCAGAAGCCAATGAAAGAGCAGCCTCAGGTCACCTGCTTGTCAAAAGTTGAAGGACCTACATACACACTCATTTGGCCGGCACCCCTCACCCAGGAAGTATATGTATTTATATAGAAATTAAACACGTACATTTTTAATGAATCCTGAGAGGCACTTAGAAACTGCCAGGTGATGTAAGTACACAATTATTTATTTTATAATTATTTTGCATTATGTAATTAATGTATTTTTAACATGTTTAAGTAGACTTTCTTTTCTAGATATTTGGAGGGGGGCGGCGCCCCAGCACCCCACATTAACGAACTGCCGCTGGTGTTGTCCCATACTAAGACAAGCTGCTGTTGGCTATCAGTGAATGATCATGCAAGACTGTAGTCAATCGTCTGCACCCTTTCTAATGGTGTATGACGCCCACCTTCTGCATACTGAACACAAGCTGTTTGTATGCGTATTACAAAAACTTACAAATCCATTACAAATCCATGACTTTGCATTACGCAGTGCTCCAGCTGTATGATATCATTCCGAATGGAAGTCCACACAATTGCACGGCTGTTGCGTATTTTATTTTTGTTTTTAGAGTGTGTATTGTGTTGTTTGCTTTCCATCAGTGTTTTTTTTTTTAATGTTTGTATTCTTTTTCGTTATCACTATTATGCTGAAGCCTCCACAGAAAAAGTCATTGGCCATTATAATGGTGGAGTTGGAGAGCAAAATATGTGATAGCTAATGTGACTTGGATAGAGAGAGGACATTTGCTGATGGCCAGGATTATATTTTATATTGGTGAGTATCTACATTGTTTTTCTACCTTTTAATAGTATTTGTCTAGCTACTATGGCATGTTTTGTTTGTTCAGTAGGGGTGCAAAAACTAAAATGGCACACATTCAGAATGTCCCCTGGTCACTGTCACCTGAATATTACCAGACACAAGTATTATTACTAGAATTATAATTTATCTGCTAAATTATAATTATATTCATTATCATATATTTCAATGAATGTGGAGACTTTGGAGACTATTTCAGATTTTTAGCCGTAGCATCGAAAAAGTTACTTTTGTCTTTATTTCTTCCACAGAACACTCAGAGCACAGAGTCCACTGAAAATCCTGTGCTTTACTACAGAGTTTCTTAACCTTTTGTAACTCAAGGCCCACTTCAGATTGCTACAAGATTTCCAGGACCACTTTCCCAACTAAATGTAAAACATAACACGTGTGTCTACTGTCAACTGCAATAAACAAATCATTTATTCTGCTCAGTGAGATACTTTGCTGCTAATAAGCGTCTGAAGCTCTGATGGATTTATTTTATTAGTGTTTCAGGACTTCATCACATTCACACTTTGTGGTTTTGGCTCAGCATTACTACCTGCCACAAGGAATCCAATGTATGATATATTTAGAGTCATACTACATGCATCGATGCTTTTGCTGTTGTAGAATTATCTCCATCATGTTTTATAGTCAAAATTGTTTATTNCATGCATCGATGCTTTTGCTGTTGTAGAATTATCTCCATCATGTTTTATAGTCAAAATTGTTTATTGAATGTAATTGTAAGCTGCTAACATGACAAAATCCATTCATCTCTACCTGATGTCAAACTGAATCACATAATGTCAAATCACATTTGAAACAAGTTATCTCAGGTGAGGCTATTTCACAATGTAACTGGTCATTAAAATATTGCCTAATTATTTTTAATTTACTTTAAAGTAAATTTAAACATAGTTTTGTTAACATCTGGAGTCTCCCGTCACAGTACCGACTCTGTTTGACTTTTCCCTTCGTATCTCTGTGCTCACTGCATGTACTCTCAAGCTGTGAGAATGATGCCGTAACGATGAGATTTGAAGCTTTCCAATAATATCCACATTATGTCTGTGGACCAAGAGGAAGCTGATATATTACAAATATAAAATCTGTGTGAGAATAACTTCAATTTATACATTTTCTGCCTAATTTCACTGCTCTGTGACATTAAAATGAACCTGGAAAAGGGGACTTAACTCTCGAGTGACAGGTCTCTCGACCTATCAGAGAGCTGCTTTTTAAAAATCCCTCCCACTCCAGCCAATCAGTTCATTCATGTCTTACTATCTCTCACATAAACCGCTGCAGCTGAGAAAGAAGTAGTGACAGAGATGTTACTGAGGGATAATTTAGATGTTTTGAACAGTGACATTTATTTCAGATGTAAAACAGATTAAAAAAAAAAAAAAATCTAGAAAAAAGCTCAAAACTTCATAAGACCTTAGTTATTTACTATTTTAAAAACTCGTTTCACAAGACCACTTGGTGGACCACTAAGTGGCACTCTGAGTCCCACCAGTGGGCCGTGGACCACTGGTTAAGAATAGCTGCTTTACTAGATGGTCCTACAACATGCATCCATTCAAAATATGATGGAAATATTTAACAGTTCATCTTTTTCATTGTGCTACAGACTACATTGCTGGAGAGCAATAATACGGAATCTAAAGTGTTACCGACAAAAAATCTTGACATCCAGCACAAAGTCAAGATTCTCCAAAATGCTGTCCAAAGACTAAGTTTGTACTGAGGTAACTTTAGGGAAGCCAATATTATTGCTCAGACCATCAGAGAAAAGTGGAGGCTGCAGAGCTGTATAAAGAAAGTAAAACAAAACTTTTGAAATTTCCCACTTTATAATAAAGTCTTATGTTGTTATCTTTTCCATACAACTGCAGCGTGTATTTCACCCCACAGCATTCAAAGTGACCTTCATTCTACATCTGATTGTGTCCAATAGAGATGAATAAGTGCACCATTATCCGTATCCGTATCCGTATCCGTTGTACCGACTAAATTATCTGTATCCGTATTCATACTCAGATTGGCAGGGCTTAGGTCCTTACTCTTTTTTTTTTTTTTTTTTTTTAAATGAAATGACGGTGAAGACAGTAGAGCACCAGGTTACACTTGACTGACCACGATGTACTGTTTGTCTTGTGATTTCAGGTGTGACTCACTTACCAACATGACCAACATATCAGCCACATCAGTAGTATGTCAATTTAGTAATTTATAATTAGTAATTTAGTAATTTATAATATTTTGAGTCATTGCAGTCATCCCAGTCACAGTCAGTGTTGTTGATCAGTCAAAATCTAAAACACCAAACCTTTGGGCAGTGCAGCTATGGTAACTCCAGATGTCTCCTCAGGCCATGTCCACATGATTCAAAAGCACATCTTATCCATTTCCTCATTTTACACACCAAAATAATATGAAAACACTGGTATTAATATATGGATGAGGACAAAGTTTAGAATCCAAGTTACCTAGTCCAACCCATTGTGCCTAGACCTGCTGAGTTTCCTGCATCCAGGCTGCACATATGAACTGTTGACCCTGCATGATCCACAGTGCATGGATCTGCCCAGTCATCTGTATCCAAATCACCTGTCTAAGTCATTTGCCCTGACCACTTTGCTGCTAAGGAGATCTGGGACCACTTTGGTATGGAGGTGGCTGATCTCTTTACCTTGAAAGAGTCGAATGATGAAGGGCCTTCTGTATGTCTTCCCTCCCTTTACCTTTCTCTATGCATTCCTGCAGAGAGTTTGGGTCAAAGAGATGAGCCTCATTCTGGCCTAACACCCTAACTGGCCACAGATGATCTGGTCATCGGTGATCACACCCCTCCTCCATGGGAACCCATGGGACCTCTCTGATATTCTGTCCAGGCCAACAGAATGTTTTACCATCAATTTCCACAAGGAATTAGACCATTGGCCTAGTCCCTGAGAAGGCTGAGCTGCTAGCCCTGGGGTTGACCCAGTCAGTGGTTGGGACTCTGCAGGGAGCCCAAGCCTCATTCACTAGGGTGGCATTTACATGTCATTGGAGAGTGTTTTCAAAAATGGGGTGAGGTGAGACAGGTGAACCCCCTTACCTACATTGCCTGTGATAACCTACACTTTCTACAGGGAAAGCTGGAGGTGGGAAAATTCCCTTCAACATTGGGAGGAGCCATGGCAGACATCAAAGTGGCCTGTGTTGGGCCTCAGAAATGGATGCAGGGCTGTTGCAAACTTTTTGTTCAGTTCCTTGAAGTGTCTGCAGGGTTACACCCTATTGCAGAGGGCCGAGTATTCCAAAATGGGATTCGAATCTGATGTTGAATGCTCTACAGTGAGAGCCATTTGCACCCCTGGAGACAGCTGAGTTGTTTCAAGGCTGCATTCTTGTTGGCTATTAGCAAGGAGACTGGGGCAGCACTTCTCATGCTCAGTACATGAGCAGTGCTGCTACATCGTGCGAGGGGATGCAGGAGTGGTTTAACATCTGTCAATTTGTAAAGTCAACAGCATTACAGTATGTTTCTCTGTACATAGTACTGCAGTCTAATGCTGGTGGCACTCTTTGTATTCAGGTGTGGAGTTGTTGTGGCTGCTCTCTCTCTCTCTGAGTGCATGCTGAAAGTGAGCGTGTGGAAGCGTGAGAGCGATTGTGAGAGGTTTTTCTAACTTTTTTAACTTTTTCTTCCCTTGTATATACTGTAAAAAGTGGTGAAGGTGTGTTGGTTGTTTTGTACCTGTACATAGGTGTGTGTTTTTGGGTGGTAGGTAGGGGTTGTTGCTGTGTGTTTGCAGTCAGCCAGCATCTTGCTGGTTGGCGTGCTGCTTTGTTCTGATGATGACTGAGCAGGAGTCATGGATTTAAAATCTCTCCTGGTTTTCCGTGTTCGGTGGAGGATTGCAGTCTGGCGGTGGGCGAGCTTGTTGGTCATGGCAGTATTAAATCCGCCGCTAGGAAGAACGGCGAAGTGGTTATTTTTGTAGATGAAATTAGCAAAGCTAATAAAGTGATCAAGACGGGCATTACTCTGAATGACAACTTGGTTTTTGTTTCACCTTTGTCTATACCTGCTAAACGAATCACAGTCTCAAACATCCCACCATTTATAAGTGATGAGCTGTTGGTAAGAGAGTTATTGTGGCGGAAAAGTCATTTCCCCGATTAAAAAGTTGTTGTCTGGTTGTAAATCACTGTTATTGAAACATGTTGTTTCTCACAGATGACAAGTTAGTATGATTCTGAACAAAAAAGATGAGGATCTAAATTTGTGCTTCAAGGTGAAGGTCGATGGATTTGACTATACAATTTTTGTCACCTCAGAGACGTTAAAATGTTTTGCATGTGAAATGGAGGGACATTTAATTAGAGCTTGTCCTGACAAAGTTAATAATGAAGAGGCAAGTGGAGAAACAGAGTCAAACAGAGGAAGGACANTGTCCTGACAAAGTTAATAATGAAGAGGCAAGTGGAGAAACAGAGTCAAACAGAGGAAGGACAGAAAAAGGATGACAGGGATGAAGCTGGAGAAAAAAGTCAGAATCAGATTGAAGGAGGGTCAGGAACTGGGGTAAAAAAAGGTCAGATAGAAAATGTCACTCAGTGTGAAAGTGTAGAAGAAGGAGAAAAGAGTGGAAAAAAGGGGCAGCAGAATGAAAACAAAAATGATGCTCCGGCAATGAAGTTGTGCTGGATGACAGTGATGATGGAATGGTCGTAGAGGACAGTGTGTCCACAGTTCTTAAGAGGAAAATGAACAGGAGAACGAATAGCTCTCAGGCTAAAAAGACTGTGAGTAAGAGCTAACAGAGGCAGTCAGAGTCTGGGTCCAGTATGGAGGAAGACTGTGATGAAGATAGCAGTGATGCTCAATCTTCAGGTCTTGAACTCTCTGGAAAAACAGTGCAACAAAAAAGCTATGAAATTGAAAAAATCAGAATGTTCTTGGAAAAAACTAAAAAAATGAAAAAGCTCAAATTTGAGGATTACTTTGAGAACAAATCACTGCTGTTTTCCATAAGATCACAGATGAATATTAAAGAAAAAGGTGGATTTACTGATAAAGAGATCTACAGACTGAGGAAATAGTTGTAAAACTCAAACAAGAGCTTAGTCATGACAACAAGAACACAATCTAACAAATATTCTGCATTTAGTTCATTTTTGTTTTTGTTTTGCATTTCCTTTCTCACATCACACATTGAGTGATTTTAAGGTCTCCACACTTAATATACGTAAATGGAGCCAGAGATGTGAGGAAGAGGGCATGCCTGTTTGAGCTGATGAAGCTGAAACGTGTTAGCGTGGCACTTGTTCAGGAAACACATAGCGATGTTTCAAATGAAACAGGTTGGAAAAGGCAGTGGGATGGTGACATTATCTTAAGTCACCTGACTAGAGACAGTGGAGGAGTTGCTGTTCTTTTTAGCAAAAATTTTCTGCCTAAATCTTCTGTTGTGGAAGAGATTGTTAAAGGCAGGTTGTTGGTAGTCAGAGCAATCTTTGAACATTTTACTTTGGTTTTTATCAATGTCTATGCTCCTACCAAAGGTCCTGACAGAGTCCAGTTTCTAAATCAAATTGGTAATGTTTTAATTAACTGTGGTCCAGAAGAGTTTTTAGTTTTAGGAGGAGGTTTTAACTGCACGGAAAATGATCAACTTGACAGAAATAATTTAGAACCACATAATGTCTCGAAACAAGAAATGAAGAAATTGAAAAACAGTCATAATTTAGTAGATGTGTGGAGAGAATTGAATGGTACAAACAGACAGTACATATNTTGAAAAACAGTCATAATTTAGTAGATGTGTGGAGAGAATTGAATGGTACAAACAGACAGTACATATGGGCTAAAAGTAGAGAAAATCTGATATCTTTGGTCAGATTGGACAGATTTTATTGTTTTAGACATCATTTTAGTACATTTAAAGAGTGCAGAATTGTGCCTGTTNATTGGACAGATTTTATTGTTTTAGACATCATTTTAGTACATTTAAAGAGTGCAGAATTGTGCCTGTTTTTACCGATCATTCTATGGTGACATGTTGTGTTTTTATTACAGTTTTACTCCCAGTTATATGACAGCGAGTATGATGAAGATGAGGTGGATTTTAACCGCTTTTGCAGCGGGCTGCCTACAGTCTCTGAGGGAGTAAACAAAGAACTGGAGGGCCCTTTAACTCTGGATGAGCTCCATGCGGCGGTGCAAGAATTGAAGGGGGGAAAAGCCCAGGAATTGACAGACTTCCTGTGGAGTTCTACAAAACCTTCTGGTCTGAGTTGTGTGTGGACTTTCTTGAAGTGTTCAGTGAATGTTTCAATGATATGTGTTTGCCTCTAAGCAGCAGGAGAGCAGTTTTAACTCTGTTGCCTAAGAAGGGTGACCTTCAAGAGATCAAGAACTGGCAACCTGTCTCTCTTCTGTGTACAGATTACAAGATACTGTCCAAAGTCTTAGCAATTAGGCTGAAGGAAGTAATTGACCAAGTTATCCATCACACGCAGACATATTGCGTGCCTGGCAGGTCTATTTATGACAATGTGTCATTAATTTGGGACATTTTGGAAGTCCCTAGTTCTTTGGGTTTTGATACTGGTTTTATTTCGTTAGACCAGGAAAAGGCTTTTGACCGGGTTGNCCTAGTTCTTTGGGTTTTGATACTGGTTTTATTTCGTTAGACCAGGAAAAGGCTTTTGACCGGGTTGAGCACCGATACCTTTGGAGAGTGTTACAGAGGTTCGGCCTCAGCCCTGGTTTTATTGCCAAGATTATGGCTTTGTATGTAGATGTTGAGAGTGTATTGAAAATAAATGGTGGACTGAGTCGGCCTTTCACAGTGAATCAAGGCATAAGACAGGGATGTTCTATGTCAGGAACACTGTATGAATTATCAATAGAGCCTTTTTCTGCACAATATTCATTCCCTCATTGGTGGTCTGTTTTTACCAGTTTCTAATATGAATTTTAATTTGTCAGCATATGCAGATGATATTGTTGTTATTGTAAAAACACAAGCAGAAATAAATAATTTAAATGAAATAGTAAATGATTTTAGCAAAATTTCATCTGCCATAGTGAACTGGGAAAAGAGCGAAGTTGTGGCTGTTGGGAAGTGGAGCACAGGCCTTCCTGTTCTGCCAGGAGGCTTACACTGGAAAAAAGGGGGGATTTAAATATTTAGGAGTTTATCTTGGAGATCAGGCAACGGTTGAAAAGAACTGGGAATATGTAATTAAAAAGGTGGAAGGGAAATCAGAAAAATGGAGGTGGCTACTCCCACAAATGTCTTATATAGGAAAAACGCTGATCATTAATAATTTGGTTGCATCTACACTGTGGCATTGGTTGGTGTGTATGGAGCCCCTTGCTGGCCTCCTGCTAAAACTCCAGTCAATCATGCTAAACTGTTTGTGGGATAAATTGCACTGGGTGCCACAAAGTGTATTGTATTTAGAAAAAGAAGGAGGAGGACAGGGGTTAGTTCATCTGGCTAGCAGAGTTACTGCTTTCAGACTGCAGTTTGTACAACGATTCCTCACTGGGAATGATGATGTCATTTGGAAGCCTTTAACCAGTGTTATCATAAAAACAGCATTTGGTCTTAATTTGGATGCCTCTTTGTTTTTAATGGATTGTAGTTCTTTTAAACTGGGTGACTTGCCTTCATTTTACCAGGGAGTTTTTAAAGCATGGAACTTATTTAAATGGAGCAGACTAGGACCCACAACATCCCTGTTCTGGCTCTTGAAGGAGCCATTAGTCCATGGATCAGGGCTGGACGTTCAGGACCATAGCAGACCTGGGTTGACCTTTAGATTATGCTCAGCTGGGACGGTCACTTTGAGACAGATCATGGATGCTGCAGGCCTGTTTTTCAGCAATACAGAGGCAGTGGCTTCTCTTATTGGGATTAGATCTCTTCGCTACACCAGAGACTTCTTAAACTATTTGATTCACAGGTTGACAAGGGAAGAGCTTGAGATGCTAAAGGATTACTGTGAAAGAGTGGAGTTTCCGGATACAGGAGATCCTTTTCCAGATCTAGGTCTGACTGTAGACTTGCATGAAGAATTGGACTCTTCACTTTTGTGCAGAAGTGTTGAAAATATGGATTTTTGTATGATGAACAGAAAATCAATGTATAGATATTGTGTCTTAGCCTTAAACAGAAGCAAGCTGTGTAGCAGGCAGGTTTCTGCATGGAAAAACAAATTGGATGTGTCACATGATTGTAAACCATGTTGGAGAGTTGTATATAAACCACCTTTGGATAAGAGGTCTGGTGATTTACAGTGGAGAATATTACATGGAGCGTTGGCTGTTAATATGTTTATTTCAAGAATCAATCCAGATGTATCCAGCAAATGTCCTTTCTGTGATGAACAAGAAACGATTTTTCATTGTTACTTAGAATGTAACAGATTAACTCTGCTATTTGAAAAGTTAGAAGATCTTTTTGTGAGTTTTGGTGCTAAATGGTCAAAAGTTGCTTTTATTTTTGGTGCTGGATATAAAAAAGAAAATGCAAAAAAATGGCAAATGTTAAACTTTTTAGTGGGTCAAGCAAAAATGTCTATTTATAAAAGCAGGAAAAATAGAATAGAAAATGTTTCTGGTCTGGAGGTTGTACCTTTATTCATTGCTTTGATAAAGGCCAGAATAACAGTGGATTTCAGGTTTTACTCAATAATGAATAATATTGAAGAATTTGAAGAATGTTGGTGTTGGGGAGGAATAATCTGCTGCATTTTATATAACAGTTTGATTTTTAATCCCTGGTTTGCAAGTTATTAATTAAGATGGTTTTCTAACTGTATGAATTAAGTATCAACTGGTTTTAAAGATGACATGTGAAGAGCAAATAAATGTTTTTCAAAAATCAAAATCTCTCTCTCTCTCTCTCTCTCTCTCTCTTTCTCTCGCTGGGAGTGATTGTGTTGGCCAGGCTGCATCACGAGTCGAGTTTGGGTCACTGGTTTTCCTTGCTCCTGGAAGGTTGTGAGATTAACCTGACTGCCATTGTAGCTGACTTTAACTGACTGGACTATAGAGTGGCAGGGAAGTTCTTATGAACTGGATTATTTTATACATGGATTATTTTCAGAAAATCACAGGAATAATATGACAATTCTCAGAAAAAACAAATGAAATGAATCGAATTTTCCATGTCTAGTGAATAAGGGCCTAACAAGGAAGGGGGTGAGACTAAAATAAAAGGAGAGTGCACAGATCAGGAGAGGGCTTTTTTGCCTTTTAGGGGTTTATTGCCTTTTTGGCTTCTTTGCTTTCGGGAGTTTAGATATAGAATAAATTCTTACCCCTTTTCGGGATAAACACACTGTATGGGAATATTTGCATTGTATAAATTGTACTGCAAATTGAGAAATAATAAAGTTATAAAAAGACATTCTGAGGTTTGTTTTCTTCAACTCTGTCTTTCCCTCGAGGAAACCAGGACTCAGGGTAAGGAGGTAAGTTTCCTTTTTGTACTGAGAGGGGCCTCTTACTGTAACTCCACACACATATATCTATCACTCCACAATGATATACATTTTACAAATCCTACTCAGAACATGTTTTTAGGGTTTTCCAGGGATAAAAAAGTAGGTTTGCCACATTTATAGTAATATCAGTAAAACTCTACGAGACGGCTCATCTTGGTAGTCCTACTTGAAGGAAATCCTTCAAGGTAGACATCTGTGGTTCATCCCAGGTCTGGCTGAGAGTAAGTTATATTTCTTTTAGTTAGAGGCACTAACACCTAACTCTTTGTATTTAATATAAGAGGACAGGATAGGTTACCGTTGATTGCTGAAAGGGTCAAGTTACCAAGCGGAGGTAGCCAGCGATCTGAACCCCTTCATACCGGAGGGGGATTCCCCGTAGGATTGCTGTGACACATCCGTAGGATGGAAAGCTTTTCACAAAGGACAGAAGACAAAGGAGAATAGCACAGGTAGCAGAGAGAGAGGGTGGAAGTTGCAGAGAGAGAGAGANAATAAGTCATCTGTATGACAGAGTTTAGGTCAGAAAGCTGTCAGACCTCAGCAGCTTCTCCTCTCCTCCTCTCTCTCTGATGATGGAGATCCTGGAAAGAACTGAACTCTGCTTTCCTGAACTCCTCAACACCTCCTGCAGGAAGTCGATACGTCCTCAGTATGAAACCATGATTGTTTACATTCTGCTGTCCTCCATCTCTCTGCTCACTGTGGTTCTCAACCTGCTGGTTATTATCTCAATTTCCCACTTCAGGTGAGAAAATGATTTCATCAGTTTATCAAAGTTCAATAAATGGTAACTGAAGCAAAAAATAAATTACATTGTCAGATCTCAGACATTGAATGAAAAAGTACATTTTATCAGTCATGCTTTTTTTAATCATGGATTCATTTTTGCTTTCTTCCGATGGAATTATAATTGATATGAAAAATACATTGACATAAATACACTGCTTTTCTGTTTCTCCAGGCAACTCCAAACTCCCACCAATCTCCTCCTCCTCTCTCTGGCTGTCTCAGACTTCCTTGTGGGCTTCCTGATGTACTTTCAAATTCTCCTCATACAGGGCTGCTGGTTTCTGGGTGACCTCATGTGTGTTCTGTATGTAGTTTTTGACTTTATAATTACATCTGCCTCAATAGGAAACATGGTGCTGATATCAGTTGATCGTTATGTTGCTATTTGTGATCCTCTACGTTACCCCACCAAAGTCACTCAGAAAAGAGTTAAAATCTGTGTTTGTCTGTGTTGGCTCTTTTCTTCTCTTTGTAATACTCTGTTTCTGAAGGACAATCTGAAAGAGCCAGGCAGGTATAATTCCTGCATTGGAGAGTGTGTGTTTGTCATTAACTACACTGAAGGAATTGTTGATGTATTTTTGTCNATTCCTGCATTGGAGAGTGTGTGTTTGTCATTAACTACACTGAAGGAATTGTTGATGTATTTTTGTCTTTTATTGGTCCTGTTACTGTCATCATAGTTCTGTACATGAGAGTATTTGTGGTGGCTGTGTCTCAGGCTCGTGCCATGCGCTCCCATGTTGTAGCTTCAACACAGCAACATTCAGGAAACATAAATGCTAAGAAATCTGAGCTGAAAGCAGCCAGGACTCTTGGTATTGTTGTCATTGTATTTCTAATATGTCTCTGCCCGTATTTCTGTGTTTCTCTTTCAGGTCAGGACACATTCCTCAATGCTTCAACTGCAGCTTTTGTGCTTTGTCTTTTTTATGTTAACTCTTGTCTAAACCCTGTGATCTATGCTTTTTGCTACCCATGGTTTAGAAAATCTATTAAACTCATTGTTAATCTTCAGATCCTGCAGCCTGGCTCCTGTCAGACCAACATACTGTAGAGAGACTATGGAGTGACTGAAATGAAACCACATCAGAAAAATACACTCGATTGTGTTGTTGATACGTCATGTCAAATGTCAAATGTATTTGTAGATGTGTAATCAGTGGATGACAAAGTTTAAAAATATTGTCATTAACGACAGCAATAGCATGAGCATCTTTTTTTTTTTTTTTTTTTTTTGTTTTACTCAGACATACACAGATATCAACACTGTAGCAGAGCAGCTGGGGCAGCATTCCTGAGGCTTGAGGCCTCTACATGATCAGGGAACAAGCTGTATTTGATCAACATGATAAAAAATAGTTTGATAACACAAGACAACCTTCTTCTGCTGTTACTATTGGATATAGACAGGTGTAGGCAGGGGTGCACAATTTGTTTTTTTTCAGCCTGATGCTAAAATGAGTACAAGTAGATAAATTGTGATTTTTTTTTTTTTTAAACCAAAGATATGTAGCCTTCCCAGCTGCTGATTGAGGAAGGAAAAAATATTGCCAATATCATCATATTGTGAAGAAAGCATTAAAACTCTTTGTGCAGATGTGCTGTAAATCTGATTGGCTGGCAGACCTGTAAGAGCAACAAAAATCAGGCAAGTTATGCAATTGCTTAAGGTGGCAAGTGAGAGAGGAGTGGCCCCTCCCCGGCTCATGCTCACGCTGTGCTAACAGCAAAGAGAGGCATGGTCTGCTCCTGCATGTGCAACAGCACCGTGGGGTCATGCATGTGTGTCACATCATGTTCATGTATGTCACAAACAGGAACACAATGTAGGGGAGATTTATGAGCAGCACTCACTCACTCAGGTCCAAGTCCAGTCTGTACCCCTGTGCAGCATTGTGTCTGTCTGTGCGGCCACAGTTAACCTGAGCCAGCAGAATCTAGTTTCAAGTTTCAGTGTTTTATTTGTCAAGTGCAGTCATACAAGTATAACAACTGTGAAATGCTTTTTCTAGTAGGCTTCCAGATTGTGCTTCTTAAGTATAAAATTATTATAAGATACAACAAAATAAAAAATAATAATAAGAACAAGAGCAAAATTAAAGAATTAAAAATGTATAAGTATGCAATCTATTTACAACCACACCAGCAGGAGAATGTAAGTACATGAGTATCAATAAATATGTGCAAAATATTGCTGTACATTGTGCAAATGCAGATACAGATGACTATCCTTGTGTGCAGGGCCGGAGTGGGGCCCATTTTCAGCCCGTGAGTTTCATGCCCAAGACCAGCCCTTTTTTTTTTTTTTTTTTTTTTTTGTGGAGGAGCTTTGATAAATGAAGCCACAATTCAGTTCTTATTATCCTGTTATGTTTGTTACTATTTTCTTATTTTCAATAAGAAAATAAAAGATAAATAGCGAAATGTCGTCCTTTTATTGTCCTTTTTATTGCTTTTATTATCTTATCTCTATTTATGTATTTGTTATTTATTTATTTATCCATTTATTAGTGTTTTATTGGCATTTATTTAATTTTTAGTTTTTATCTGTTCCCTTGTCTATCATTTGTGTCCTTCTTTTAACGGTAGTTAACAGAACTTTACCTGAATTTTGTCCTGCTCTTATTTTGCCTGTCTGTTTGGCTTTTTGCTGTTATATTGTATTGCTTTGTCTGTCAAAGCACTTTGTAAACTCTGTTTTTAAAGGTGCTATA
>VXCM01009357.1:0-13240 GCA_014773175.1 Lucifuga dentata | reverse complement strand
ATGATTGTCAGTAACGTAACATGTATGAAAATTGAATATATTAGGCTCAAACATGCAATATGGGTGTTATGGTCCTTTAAAGAATCATACCATCGATTGTGCATGTTTGAGCGCAGTGCATACAATCTGCATACATGCCACATTACTGACAGCAATTTCCAAAACATAAAACCGTTTTTTAGTTTTCCTGTTATTTTCTCAAAACCCCCAGTCTTTCAAAATCTAAAGTTCAAGTGATACAACCACTTTAAAATTTAGTGTTTCACCTTCTAACACTTTTGCATGACAATAGAAGGCGTAGTCATTTTAATTTCTCAGTGAAAGTCGTCTTCTCCTGGGACTGTATTTTGTGGCGGAGACATACATCTACTGTGAGCTCCGTGTTGGATTGGTTAAATAAAGTTACTTCGACAAAAATACCTAATAGACATGTTGTGTGCTTTGATGGATTATTTATCTAAAGTGTGTTTCAGGTCTCTTCAAGTTGGTTTTAATGAATGAACTGAAACCAATGACAGCCTGGAAGGTAGAAAAATCAAATCTGAAATTTACCGCTAAAGTTGTATATTTTGGGAAATAGTTGTCAGTAACATGTACTTATGTGGATTGTTTATATTGGGCTCAAACATGCACGATGGCCAGTATGCCCTTTAAAGTAATTCTCATATTGGCTCATGTCATCTTGTGTGTGTGCGCATGCGTGCGTGTTCATTTAAACATGTTTTTTTGCAGCCCGTCCAGTCAGTGGGACAGCTCTGCCACTCTCTACCTGCACAACCTGCTGCAAGGTGAGCTCACCAGTCCCTCTGCTTAAAAAAGCCAGGTGTTTAATTTTTAATTTAAAGCAGGTGTGATGGCTCTACATTAAACGCTGGATTTCATCGATAGACATACTGATAGTTCCAATCAGCCTTAGCAACACTGCAGCTTCAAAGCAAAACATTTTGACAAAGAAATAAATTGTTAGTCAGGTGGTAAATATACTTTAAGTAAACAAACCCAAGTGTTATATGAGAGTTATAGAGTCTAAACCAATAAAATGATAGTCTGTCATACAATCACCGTGGAGACGTGTTAGAAAATTCACCAACACATGAATTTCAGACACATTACAGATGCCACTTCATATCCACGAAGAAAAAAACCCCAAAATAAACACACACATACATTTCCAAGTAACCAATAATAACAAAACTAAATATCTGATATAGATTAGGATGAAGCATAATTTCAGTACTACACGCTACATGTCCCACTCATCTCGTACCATTTCCTGTTTGTTTCCTTATATTTACAAGCATATTACATACTGTACATGCAAATACAAACATCAGCCTACAAATATACACAGTTCATACAGTATATTTGCATACATACATCTGTGTTGCTCCAAACAATATTTTCTCATACACATTTGCATCCATATAGCCACACACACACACACACACACACACACACACACACACACATATATATGTATATATGTAGATATGAGTATTTTACATATTTGATATGAGCTTTCCAACAGTTTGTGGTTTAATATCACACTAATTGATTTTCATATATACTTTAAGTGGTGATGTTTTTTGATTGTTATATTGAATCTGGGTGTTTATTCCACAATTTCCCAAATAGCATTAATTGAGATTTTTTCCCAGATTTGATGTTAATTTATTATTAACTTTTGTCAAATGAGTGTAAAAACTTGCGCGCATTTCTGAAAAATCACTTTCAATTTGCTTTCTTCTACACAAGTTTATGATAAGCGACATTTAGAAAAATAAGCAAATGTTAATCTGTAAAATGCTAAGAGAAATGATAATTGGCTTTTTTCTCTCTCTCTCATTAAAGCATCGACTGAGACGGAGGCAGTGATGCGTGAATGTGAGGCGGAGTCAACATCCATCGAGCTCTACCTGACTGTCAGGAACATCAAGGTGAACTTTGACCTGCAGGGAAAAAAAAGTTTTAAACACAGCTTCAGCATAGAGGTAAAGCATATAGAAGAGGTTAAATATTTAATGTGCATGGGATGATCTTCACACTCCTGACCTTTGCTGTTATGGATAGTGGTGGGCGGTCAGGGCCAGCAAAGCCTTGTCTGCTGGCCTAGAGATTGTCAGAATCATTAAATTATGTTTTCATAATTTAATATATATTTTAATTAATGCTGTATGTATTTTATAAAGTTCATTCCCATCAGTTTTATTAACATAATTTCATCGCTACAGTACTCTCTCCCTCAGTTTCGCTGCTTCCAGTGCAGCTCATATAAATTAGAGCTTTTATCCAATCAGATTTTCCACCTGTGCTGTCTCCGGATAAAAAAAATCTAGCCTGAGGCCTTCAGAATCTGAGTGAATCCCTCTGCTGTTCAAGCAAATGGACGATGTTGTTGATTGTCATATTCTTTAACCAATCAGATTGAGAGTTTGCCATGTTGGGCGTATTCTTTTACACATTAGGGCCTTCTAGCTGGCCTTGGCCTACGTCATCAGAGTACAGCATTATGCTAACAGCTACACAGCCTGCCAGAAATTCATCAGAAGAAGAAGAGACTTTACTTGAGTTAGCTTAGCTAACTCAAGTAAACCTAGCTAGCACATAACGGAGCATTAACGTTTATTTAAACTTTCTTTCTTGACATTTAGATTTTTAGATGTAGTGCTTTAGATTTTTTGTTTAGACTTTTACTTAGTCCTGTTGTTTTTTAACGCACAATGGCTGAAGGAGGAGAAGAAATGGATTTACAACGCTTTTTTTCACATTTTGGAACTGAAACGCACCGATAATGTACAGCCGTGTGGTTAAACTCTTTCTAAAGACAGAAAGGAGGATGGACTTTGTCTTCAGATGATGAGCAGCTTTGGTAAGTCTGATGGATTTTTATGTGGCTGGAATCTGTGGAGAAGCCTGTTGAATCTGATTGTGTTATTTGTGTTTTACAGCATTTTTGCGTACTTGCTGGTCGTATGAGGAAATGTGATGGTTGTTGTGAGTTTGTTCTTGTTTCTTTGGTAATGACACTGATTTAGGCTATGCCATGTTTATATGTGATGCAGCATCCTGTCATAATGAGTAATAATGCTACATCCTATTCATGTCTCTGCAGTTAGTGTGTTGTAGCTGTCATAGGTGTTGATCCTCGTGTTAAATCACTTTATACCACTACATAAAAGTTACTGTCACTGTGAATATGGGCTGGTTATGTCTAATAACAGCAGCATATAGCCCTAGTGTCATGCTGAGGTTATTAGAAGGTGGTTTAATTGCGGGAGGATAGCACTGAAGGTGTAAGTGTAAAATACACGGCCTGCCACTGGTTATGGGTAAGAGGGTATTTTTCACATTGGTTTCTGAGAGATAATTATTATATCAAACACTAACAGGATCCAGCAGAGAAAACAAATAACACAATAATGTTCCTCAAATGAGGAATATTACCAGGGGTGCACCTAATTTTTTCAGTCCAGCACTAAAATGAGTACCAGTAGATCAACTTTTTTTTTTTTTTTTTTTTTGTGGCGAACCTGAATCTGACTGGCTGGCAGAAGTCCCCATATTTTCAGGAAAATGCTTCCATGCAGACCAGCTAATATTGTCAAACCTCTCAAACATTACAAAGGGAATTACTTGTTCACTGCATTTGTCAAATTCATTTTTGTTCTGCCCCATAAAGAATATGAGCTCTTACCATCAGGTCAAAGGTATCGGCTGCCAAAATGTAACTTAAATAAGTATAAATTCTCTTTGGTGCCACTTTCAACAAAATTACTGAACAAAATTAAGGATTAATGGACATCAATATTATAATGTAGGATTATTATCCCTCATTATGGCTATCCTACTTCTACAGGTCCCACGGTTATTTTTTATCATCATCTTTTCATATTCTTAATATTATTATTATTATGTTGGATGTTAGCTGATATTGTATTAATTGTGATTAAAGGTATTGTGATTGTGTCTTGGCATGATGATGTATTTCATATTTTGCATGGCTTACGCAACAGCCGGTACACATATGGAGATTTTTTAACTTGATCTTTTTTATCAGTAGTGCTGTAATTTTTATCCTAGCAATGTATTATAGCATATAGCACTTTAACCTTTATGATGATGTGTGTATGGCTGTATTTGAGGTTTGAATGTAGAATGGATGCGAGTCATAGAATGGATGCGAGTCATGATTGCTGTAGTGGTACAGCAATCTTGATGCCTAAGCCAAAGTTCTCCTTGGAGACTAATAAAGTTGACCTTGACCTTGACCTATAGAGTGCAACACGTGCATGCACACAAGCATGCGTACACATACACACACACACCTGCCTCTCAGAACAGTGTATGTGCTCCAAAATTCTCCATGCTGCTGCAATTTTCTTGATGTACAGCCTTTTGTGAATCTTCTCTCCTTTCTGCTCAGTTTGTGTTTACGAAGGGTTCTTGAGATACTGGTGCCACAGACAGGGAAACCTTACAGATAGATATGATATAGTGCAGCAAAGATTGACTATAGATTACAATTGATGGTATGGATTTGCTTCCATTGTTCTTCACATATTGTGTCTTGTACAATATGAATGAGTTGGCATGAAACGTGCCGCATAAGAAGATATAAACTTCGGTGCAGAAGAGATGCAGGCTAGTTTTCTTCCTGTTCTTATTATCTCAGTTTGCATACTTACTGATATTATCTGTAGTGCAAGCATTTTGTTTGTTGGAATATTTTCATCATGATTTATGCTGCCTGCCTCAAAATGTTCTGTTTTACCTCACGTACTGAACAAGAACAAAGTTAGAGTTTTCTGCTGTTTAATACCTCTGTAAATTCTCTTCCAAAAAAAAAGTAGAAGCTACATCGTAACAGATATTAAGATTTGTGAGGATTTTTTCTATGAAATCTGACTGGTTGCAGGTTGTTATCAGCATGAGAATAATTATTGTTCTTGTACCGGAGAAGCTGATCAGATAAGATTTTGCTTTGATTTTCAGATCTGTGTGAATGATGAGCTGGTGGCCAAGAAGTTTGCGTGTTACAGAAGCGGGTTGGATGAGCTGGAGCGACGTCCCCTCATGTTGACCTCCAGCATTTTAACCAAAAACGACATCTTCATCAGCCCAAAAATGTGGTCGACTCACACCCACAAATCACCTCCTGGTAAACTTGTGCGCGTACACACACACACACACACACACACACACACACACAGATGATTGATGCTATCTGTGACTTTCTTTTGATGCCTTCTTGATTGCTGTATGTTATACTGTTTTTTATTCCACACACATGGCTTAAAACATGAATTGTAAAGAGACGTTTAAAGGGCTTTTTTTTTTTTTTTTTTTTTTGCATTCTACCTAAATTGTTTCCATAGCATCAAGTTTCAAACTGTCAAATATCAAATGTTGGCATTGAATGCGTCCGTCAGACTGTTAAGCCAGGCAGACACTCTGCGACTTTCAGTTGTCGTATGCATTGCATTATCACACGCCGTACCATTAAATCAATCATCCTTCACAGATAAAGTCACTGATCTCTGTGCTTATGCCATACAACAGGGTCGATACACCTGACCGCCATACTTACACTGTACATTTTAACAGGATCCGCATTTGGCTTTTGTCCATTGACAATTCCAATATGGGTTCATTGAAAAACATGGCTGCGCCTGTAACTCACAGTGTAAAGAACAGTAATGTATCATCAAACCAGATGTGAACCCAAGAAGAGGAAATGGAAGGTTTTTTTTTTTTTATTTTTTTAAAGAGAGAGAAGTTGAAGAAGACAGCACTGTGTTGTCAACAAAAAGAAACACAGAGTCCATTCTACTCTGTAATCTGCTCTCAGTTTTTTCTGTCCACTTTTTGTCCTCATGCTCTCCTGGTTGCACCACATTTGTTGTTACTAGAGCTGCTCCAGGATCACTCAAGCACCTGATCACTAATCAGATCACTCAAGTAACTGATGACACAGCATATCTACCGGCCGTGGGTCGGATGGTAGATGTGCTGCTATCAGGGTAAAATCAGCCCAGAAAGCGTGCAGTGTCCACTAGGCTTTAATCTTGTTTATTGTGATCAGATATTGATTGATTTAAAGCTTAATTTTCTAGACTTTCAGCTGGGTTTAGGTTTTTTTGTACAGCTGTTTGCTTTGTAACACATAATGCCCACACATGAGAGAAATTTGGCTCATTTTGTTAACCAGAAAAGGGGCTTGAAGCCTGAACTGATGCTCACATTCCTCTTTTCACTGTGTTTTTTTAGCTTTAAATCTTACAAAAAGTGAGACTGAAACTCTGACTTGTGTCTGATTCTCTCCTCAGTGGTCTCAGTCAGTCCGACTACAGCCGGATCAGGTGACACAGTGAGCGTCGCCTCTCCACCTCAGGTCAGCAGCACTACTCCCCATCTTACTGCACTGCAGCAAATGTCTGATTTAAAGGACCATACTGGCGATCGTGCATGTTTGAGCCCAATATATACAACCTTACTGACAACCATTTTCGAAAACATAAAACTGTATTTTAGCTTTCCTGTTATTTTTTCAAATCCCCTAATCTTTCAAAATCAAATGTTAAGGTGATACATCCACTTTAAAATTTTATGATAAAAAGTCAAAAATGATAAAGATAATTATTACAAAATCCTCTCAGCTCCTGCCTCCATCTTAGCACTGGATGCACTAAGAATATCCGTGTTTTCCTCCTTTTGTTTAGGAAAATCAGGACCTCGCCATCATTCCATGATGTGACTCCATTTTTATTTACTTATCGTTTTTTGTGGGTTTTTTTTTTTTTTTAGGTTTGTGAACCTAAATAAATATTTGGAGAAATTGTGTCAAATTTGGTATAAATTGTTTTACCTTGAAAAATTTGCCACTGAAAAATTTGCAGTTTCGTGTCTTTATTGGCGTTGTTCTTGGTGTGTAATGGACTTTATGTCAGTACTACAGTAAATATCTGACTGTCAGTATAGCAGTACATTCCTGTTACTGTCAGTATGGCAGTAAATATCTGTCTGTCTGGTACTTTAGTAAATATCTGTCTTACTCTCAATACTACAGTAATTGTCTGTCTTACTGTCAGTACTGCAGTAATTATCTTACTGTCAGTCCTACAGCAATTGCCTGTCTTACTGTCAGTACTGCAGTATATTGTATATCCCCATGTCACGCCTCTGACCTCTCTGCTGCTTTAGAACCCACAATATGAGCTGAAGCCCACTGAGGATGACCGCAGGTCAAAGGTCAACCATGAGCAACAGATTCCCATCCAAGATGACTGCTCAGACACTGCTGCTGTGGAACAGTGAGCTTAATTTGTTTAAATGGTTTTCTTTTAAACAGAGATGTATGTGAGAAAGAAAGCTTATGGATCAACTTTTGAGTGAGATTTATTGAAGTTGAACACCAGCTAAACCAACAAAGTAGTTGTACTCAACATTTGTGCTTGGAGCGTTTCTGACCGATAGCAGATATAGCAGAAATAAAAACCAGAAATAAAATAAAATGTCACATCAAGGCTGCAGCAGAAATCTTATATTTTGTTTTCTCTACGAATCTCTGCATCCTCTTTCAGAAACACGTCAACAGAAACGGACTCCTCTCTGGCTGCAGCTCTGACCAAAACCCTCAGTCTGTTCAGGTGGGAGCTGACCACCAACAGGTACCTTTCAGCTGATTGGATGCAACCCACAGCTTATCCCTCTCCTCTGATTGGCCAACCCTAACAGAGCACCTCATTCCCCTTTTAGGTTCCTGAAGTTTCTGAATCCTGGCTGCAGCCATCAGCAAGCGGCTTCCTGTGTGAGTAAAACGTCTCCAGATCATCAAAGACCAAAGCATCAATCCTGCTGTTAACATGGCAGCATCACACAAAGTGTTAAAGGAAAGTACCGGTGGTTTTGCATGATTAAGGACAAATATATGCAATACACATTCATGTTGCGTTACTGACAACCATTTCCCAAAATATACTACTTTAGCGGTACATGTTAGAATTGTGTTTCCTACCTTCCATACTGTCATTGGTTTCAGTTCATCCCAGCTATTAAAATCAAGTTGTAGAGACTTGAAACATGCTAAGCTAGATAATCCATCACAGAGAACATGTCTGTTAAGTTTTTTTTGTTGAAGTAACTTTAATCGTCCAACTTGGAGCTGCACAGAAGAAAATGTATGTTACTGCCAGGGGATGTAGTCCCTGGAGAAGACGGCTTTTACTGAGAAATTAAAAAAGCCACCTGTTCTACATTTGGACGAACATGTTAGCAGATGAAACATTGAATTTTAAAGGACCATACTGGCGATCATGCATGTTTGAGCCTAATATATTCAAATTTCATACATGTAACTTTACTGACAATCATTTCCCTAAGCATACTGCTGGAATGGTTAATTGAAAAAAAATTTTTCTAACTTCCACAGGATGGCCCCCGGGTCCTTAAAAAGTCTTAAATACACATTTCATTTCATTTCAAACCTTTATTTATTTCTCGAGTGCATGCCTTTGAGGGCATGCCCTCATTTACAATGACATTGAGAGTTAAAAAAAGTAAAAAAGAAAAAAAAAAACAGTAAANAAAAAAAAAAAAAAAAAACAAACAAAAAAACTTACAGACTGCTGACAGATGTTCTGCTACAACTGATTTAAATTGACCAACAGTTACAAGAGTTTTGAGTTTGAGAGAGCATTGCAATTTATTCCATGAGACCAGAGCAGCATAACTAAAAGTAGTTTTACCCAAGTCAGTATAAATGCAAGGAACCTGAAGCATGAGCCAATCGTTAGAACGTGTAGGATAAAGACCAGAAGACCAATGTAACAGTGATGATATATAAGACGGATGATATGTAAACTTTCAATAATGGCTTTATAAATATATCGGTACCAACTTTTTCACGTCTTACTGTGAGAGAGGGCCAACCAACCTTTTGATATAAAATGCAGTGATGAATACCATACCTGTCACCTGTGATAAACCTAAGAGCAGAATGATAAACTGAGTCCAGAGATCTGGGAGTAGTAGCAGAAGCATGTCTATAAATTACATCTCCATAATCTACAAGTGACAGAAATGCAGCCTCCATAATCCTTTTTCTACTCAGCATTCAGAAGGGTAGTTCCATTTCTGTAAATGAGGCCAATTTTCTGCCGTAATTTACTGACAAGACTTTCAATGTGAGATTTAAAGGTAAATTTCTCATCCACCAGAATGCCTAAGTATTTGTATTTGTATTCAGAAACCCTCTCAATAGAAGAACCACTCACAGTAGAGATGTGTATATTTTTGTACTCCGTATCTTTTGCTCTAGAAAATATCATGAACTTGGTCTTATTTACATTCAAGACTAGCTTATGGTTAAACAGTGCATCTTGTATAATGTTAAAGGAATGCTGCAGTTTTTCAGCAGCTAATTGTACAGAATCAGCAAAGCAATACAAGATAGTATCATCTGCATAAAGATGAAATTTACATTCAGTTAAACAGGAGGTAATATTGTTGATATAAATAGAAAACAGTATAGGACCCGGTATTGTACCTTGTGGAACATCCTTTGAAATTGACAAGAAATTGGAGTGAACATTCCCCATGAAAACAGATTGCTTTCTGTTTGAGAGGTAGTCCTGAAACCATCTGTAGGCATTCGAATTAAAACTGATACTATGTAATTTACTAAGAAGTAAGGAGTGATCAACAGTGTCAAATGCTTTAGAGAGGTCAATAAACAGGGCAGTGCTATCTTTGCCATTGTCTACAGATGATATGTCATTTATGACTACTGTAGCAGCAGTGATGGTACTATGCTTTGATCTAAAACCAGACTGATGGGGATTCAACACAGAGTGTTCTGTGAGAAATGATTTAAGATGATCATTGACTAAAGATTCCAGAATTTTAGCAAGACAGGGCAATTTGGAGATTGGGTGATAATTGTTTAAATCATATACATCAGAATTTTTGCTAATAAAAGGCCTTAAAAAGTATTAATTTGTCTTAAATTCAGATTGAATAGGTCTTAAAATTATTTTTGTCATGTCACCCATGGAACATCATCGCGAGACGCTGTGTGGGAACATCTCTGTCACTTGCTGAGAAGTGAAGTTGAGAAGTGTAATTTTACCAGTGGAGCTCACCATCACCAGGAACCGGCTGGAGCCTCAGCCTCTGGGCGTTGCTGCGTGAGAGTCACGTTATGTCAGTGTCATCATCGCTGCCTTACTGATTGCCTCAGGAAGTGAAATGCCTTGCTGTTTTTTTTGTTTGTTTGTTTGTTTGTTTTTTTAATATTTTCACGATGTCTGCAAGTGCGCCCCTGGAATGTAAGAGGCAATCAAGATATAGTCTGAGTGGGAGACAGAATATCAGTGGGGGGGGGGNAGTGGGGGGGGGGTTTGATTGTCCTTTTTCATTTAATACAAAAAAATCTTGATTAATAAGTTCTTTAAAGTGACTTGAGCTCAGGTTGGAAATAAGCTGGAAATAAGGTTGGAAGGTTGGAAATAAGCTTTGAATGATTGAAATGCTGTGAGCTGTAAATTTCAGAATGTAAATATTTCCTGATTTGGTTTCTTTATTTCCAGAACGATCAGCACCAAGAGCTTAATGGCGATCAACCAGCAGACGATCAACCAGCAAAGATGCCTGCAGCCTCCAACACCTACACGGAACAGGAAGTGTACGCTGACAACACATATCCACACTATTCACCTGGTTCACACACAGATTATTGAGAAATTAGGTTCACTTGTATTGGTATAAATAGTTGAACTGCCTTTACCTCTTTTAAAGAAATTACAATAACGTGAATAAATACAGTTCATGTAGAAGCAGCATATATAATAGTGTGAGGGTTTTTTTTTTTTTTTTNGGGTTTTTTTTTTTTTTTGTGAAACACCATAAATATCTCTTCTATCAGCAGTAAAACAGGTGGAGCTGAAGCTGTTACTGACAACAGTCAGTCTGACGATGTGGCAGAAGAAGAAATAAGGTACAGTGAGATGTTCTGTTATTCTGAAGCTGAATCTGATTTGATGTGAAAAATGAATTCCTCGAGTGTTCAAGGAGCATACCAACGATCGTGCATGTTTGAACCCAATATACACAATCCACATGTTCATTATGTTACTGACAGCCATTGTCTGTTAGTTTTTTTTATTGAAGTACCTTTAAGTGATCCAACATGGAGCTGCATAGAAGACAACGTGTGTCTCCGCCAGGAAATAAAGTCCAAGGAGAACACGGCTTTTAGAGAGAAATTAAAATTGAGCACATCTTGTACAATCGTGCATAAGTGTTAGCGGTGAAACATTGAATTTTAAGGACCATACCATCCATTTTGCATGTGTGAGCCTAATATATTCAATTTTCATACATGTTACATTACTGACAATCATTTCACAAAGCATACTACTGGAACGGTGAATTAAAAATGTTTTTCCTACCTTCCAGACCTCCATTGGTTTCAGTTCATTCTGGTACACTATTAAAATCAACTTGTTGGTACTTGAAACGTTCTTCAGATAGGTAATCCATCATCACCAACAAGACGTGTATTCAGGGTTTTTTTTTAAGAAATTATGTAATTTTAATGTTTAAGCACAATAAAAACTGCAGAGTCAATGTATGCCTCCACCAGGGAATATAGTCCCAAAAGAAGACCTGCATTAATGGGAGAATTTAAAGGACCGTGACTTCATAAGGCTGTGTAACTATTAGCAGGAGAAACATGGATTTTTAAGGTGGGTGTATCACTTGAATATTTGATTTTGAAAGATTAAGAGATTTTTCAAAATATCACGAAAGCTGAAATACGGTTTTATCCTTTGGGAAATGATTAAGTAACGTAACGTATGAAAATTGAATATATTAGGCTCAAAAATGCAAAATGGCCGGTATGGTCCTTTAAGGTGTGTATATCACCTGAACATTTGATTTTTTTTTTTTTTTTTTTTACCTTTTATTTTTAAAGGGTTCCTTTACATATATGCAAAAACAATGAACACAGCAAACACAAACAAGAGCTCTGGGCCATAATCAATGCAATCAAAAACTATCCATCCGGATTCAGTTTATCACTCCTGTGTCTGTCCTGTGTATTGATAAAAGTCAGGAATATTCAGCATTAAGACTCCAGCTGGTTGTAGTTTATCACCTTCAGCGTTCTGGAGTCTGAGAGTAAAAGTCATTTTTTCCACTGAGCGTACAGAGTTTACTAGGTTTGTGAAGAGGTTGATGGTGAGGGGGTTCTTCTGAAGCCAGCATTTAGTAATAGTAGTTTTTACTTATGGTCATAAAAATCAAAGATATGAGTCCCAAATAAAAAGAAAAGAATGTGATATCAATTTTCAAACCCAGGATGTCTGAAATTAGGCGGCCCATTTCTGAACATTTGATTTTGAAAGGTTAGGGGATTTAGCAAAATAACAGGAAAACTTAAAATACGGCTTGATGTTTTGAAAAATGGTTGTCAGTGACATAACGTGAATGGGGCAGTATTTATTAGGCTTAAACCTGTATGGTCCTTTAATAATGAGTGGAAAGCAAGTCGTAGTTTGTGTTTCTGAGCTGATCGCTTCCAGTTTTTCTCTGTTTCCCAGCAGTCCAGGCAGCTCAGAGGGACAGACCAGAGTAGCAGAGACACGGAGCAGGCAGAGACATGAAGACCAAGCCTGTTTACAGTAAGACTCTGCTCAGACATGCTGCCACCAGGAAAGACATGATGAAAGAAAAACCCTCATGTGGAAACACATGACATGCTTGGGTCGAGTTAAAGTTCAATACTGTACCTCTGGGCAGAATAGAGATGTGAATAGAGATGTGGCGGGAACATGTTGGCCTAGGCGTTCTCAAATTGGGTGGAAAATTAACAAGCGTGATTTAATCAAATAATATAATGAATAGTGCTGACAAAAGAAAAAATCACAATTTCCAGAATATCACTGTTTTTTTTGTACTCTGATTGTTTATTTAGTTTTTGTATTCTTGTTATTTCAGGATGTTGGAGTGGTTGAATCCAGAGCTTTTGAATGCAGATCCCGATGCTGCAGACAACATGGTAGGCTTTCATTTTGGTTGTATGTTTGTGTTTGAGATTTTCCACATTCAAACACTAGGTAGAGTGTCTGTAATGATCACAGGTGGGTAGAGTAGCCAGAAACTGTGCTCAAGTAAAAGTATTGTTACTTTATGATAATAGTAACTTAAGTATAAGTAAGAGTAGTCACCAAAATAATGA
>VXCM01009356.1:0-15830 GCA_014773175.1 Lucifuga dentata | reverse complement strand
GAGGAGGAGGAGGAGGAGGAGGAGGAGGAGGGCTCCAAACGCTCCTCTTTTGTTTGTTTCCTTCTCTCTCGCACTTTTCTTCACTTTATCACGTTCTCCTCTGTTCATCTATTTGCCTTCTTTCCCCTTTCATCGCACGCTCTCTCTCCTCCACCCAGCCTCCTACCTCCTCACATCCTCTGCAAGCCGTTCTCTTTCCCTTCAGTCTGTCATCGCGCTCTAATGAACCAGCGCTCTTATTTGGTGGGTGGTGAGGGATGTGAAAGATGGTCATTAGCGGCTGCTGAAGGGGAGGGAGGCAGATGGATATATACTGTACTAAGACTTTGACAGGGATTAGGTAGTTAAGACACGCACAAAAGCACGCATGCACGTCAAATCTCTCACGCCCGGCATGCATGAATGCGTTCATGTACAGGCGTGTGGACAGGCAGGCGTAGCAGAGCGAAGACAGGCTGGGCGTGATGGATGACAGACAGCAGCAGCAGACAGGCAGAATATATCAGCGATATCATATGAGAATCTGTAACTCCAATTTTGTGATTTTCAACTTCAATAAAAGGATTACACGGCTCCTCTTTGGGTTGTGAAAATTCTACTGCCTCTAAATCCCCGCTGGATAGACTCCAGAATTCATGCTGGCCAAGCTAAAAGCAAGGCTATAAGTCTGAGCTGACATGTTGGAGATACGACTTGTGGCTTTCCATTCCGGAGGTGGAGGAAGTGTGTGGAAATAGTTGAAAGTGAAGAGTGTAAGAGAAAATAAGAGGAATGAGAGGAGTAGGGGTGAGCGATATTGCCTTAAAATAATAAAATGCTATCTGAAGTGTTTCTGCAATAACAATATTAAAGATGATATGAACACTGCAACACTGAACATTGTTGTATTGGTGAGTGCAGAAGTAAAAAAAAAAATACTGCAAACTGTAACAACATGCAGAAAAATTAACACGTGTAAAAGTATAAATGACTGATGATGTCATCAGATCTGATTTTTGGCAGGTTATGATGCTAAATAGCCTCTATGACGCTAAACTTAAATATGCTCTGAAGTCCAAATCCACCACAAGACAAGAACTCAGCTGAAGTTAGCATAGCGTCTAAGCTAACAAGTCACTGCTGACAAAAAGTCACCGCTTTGCTAATTTCACGCCACTGTTAGCTTTCTCTGTCACAGGAAGTACAGCTAGCTAACAGTCAGCTATGCTCGACTGAGTCAGCGTCACTTCCTGGTTGTTTTGTCACAAATCAGCTGATTGGCTCTCCTCATCACGTGACCTGTGACTGTCTTGGTATTCACCTGGATGTGCAGATTGTCATGTTTCTAACTTTTTAACCAGTTAGCCTTGTAGCCAAACTATTTCTAAACAACAGAAGTAGCTCCCTCCTTAGGAACTACTTTGTCAGGCGCTGACGGCTCTACTTTCGAGAATGCGTGTTTGTTTCTTCTTGTTTTATGTGATGTGAAAATTCATCTGCATGTCATTACACCTCATCAATAATTGAGAAATTTTTGTCTTATAAAAAACTGTCGGTTTTATTGTTAACGATATGATATGGGACAGCTATAGAGAGGAACATTACAGTTGATATTGTTCATTTAAAATTAATCTACTGAATATAATACACTTAATATGCTTTAATGCTAGATGTGTATGGTAATATAATAATTATAACTGGTCTAATGTATATTTTTACATCATTTGAATGCCTACCCCCCCTTTACGTCTATAATTCACCCCACTGCTCCGTCCTTTTCTAATTTTATGCGTTGCGCTCACGCAAGCCATTAATCATGCCTTTACTTTGCCCCGTTGGGAATTCATCAGAATTAGCCTTTATTAGAAAAAGTGAGTGGCAGACTGTCATTTCCACATGAAATAGAGAGAGAAACACCAAATGATACCCTTTTTAATTATCACAAGGTAGGATTGGCACGTAATTAATTAAATGGTAATGATATATGCTGTCAGGCCTGTTCAATCATTCTATATAGCGGCTTTTATTAATAGTGGCATAAAGACCAAAAGGAAGCAGCTTCATGTGAGTAACGAACACTGGAAGGGCAGCTGATTTTTTTTTTTATCTCATAACAGGAAAATACTCCTCATGTGCCATTTCTATAGAGCTGTTATTGATTTCATCTTCTTAATCCGCATGAACTGAAGAGAAAATGAAAAGTGAGAAGACACAACAAAGACGTTTGAGCCTGAAGACAATAGAAAACAGGAAAACCGCTCAATATTTGGAAGGTGGCGCTCATATTTTATACGTCCCATCTAAATGATTACTTTGGCTGAGCTCCACTGGGCGAAAGCAGAATCATCAGTATTTGGGAACACGAGCAACATTGTCCATGAGATGGGAAAACAAAAAGCAATGAATTATCTTTTATAACAGATGATGTTATTAAGATAAAAAGCCTCAAGCTTTCCCAGAGACGGTTACTGTTGAATCGGAGCTTTTTTTTTTTGTTGCCTGTTTGAGCTTTTAAGGTAAATGAGGTCTGAAATATTTAGACTCGTTTCAATCATTCAGCACCGTCCCTGTAAAACAAACGACAGACGATTGATTGATTGATTGATTGATTGACTGATTGACAACTTGATCGACTTTCAATCCAGCTACTAGCCAGATGGACATGAAATTTGCTGTGCATATTTGTAGTGCTTAGATGCTTCTGCCTAATAATTTTGACGATCTTCCAATTATTCATCTGATTACAGATTTTCCATAAACTTTGCAAAGGAAATTCAGTTGAATGGAAAAATGCGCATGTTGCTCAGGAATTTAAGGTTAACTTTATTATTAATCCAAAGTGGGGAAATTGGTTTGTCGCCTGTACATAAAAGACTTTACATTATGCTGCGTTCACAGACCTCAGAAGTCAAATTTTTCCCAGTTGGAAGCTCCAACTTCCAACCTCAAACCGTTCCAGCCAAATGTCATCAAAAAAGCAGCTGAACACCAATAAATACTGTAAAATTAATTAAACTTAGTAATAAATGCTAACTAAAGTAAAGTTAGACTACAGGACTGTTTGGTTGTTTTATAATGATATTAATCACAGTATTAAACTTTGTAAGAGAAGTAATATTATGAAATTATTTACACTTACGTATCAACGGCAAACGGTTATTATACACTATAGATAGTTACCATGGCGATATATTCTGACCTTTTTCTTTCAATTTCACACAAGAAAAAATACTTTATTCGCATTTTAGCTGATTGTTTACTTTCATAAAGCTCATTTCCACGACGCCGCCATGTTGAGTGACGTCATACTTGGTAAGTCGAGGTAGATCATTTTGTCTGAGTTTCCCAGCTGGAACTCCGACTTCAAGTGCCGTTCCAACGCATTTTTCCAAGTAAGAAGTTGGAAAAATCTGAGTTCCGAGGTCTGTGAATGCAGCATAAAAGACCAGACGCATCAAAAACCGTTCACAAAGCGTAAAAACGCCACAAGCAAAAGAAAAGGTGCAGAGACATTTGAGTTAAAAACCTTCATGAAGATGTTTGAGTTGGTTTGTTGTGTCTAGATTCTTTTCACGTTATCTTGTCATGTTTTTTTTGTGTAGACACACACACACACACACACACACATACAGAAAGCATACGGTGTATCTGGGATTAGAACCTTCTCCAGACCTCGCAGCGCTCCTCACCTGCAGTACAACGATAAGCCCCAGAGAAAGAAGAGAATTCTGCCTAAAGCTGCCTTCAGCATCAGTGAAATTTACCTAACGTTACTTTGGAGAGGTGTCTCGCCTCAGGTGTGTGTGTGTGTGTGTGTGTGTGTGTATGAGCACGGCGTCTCACTCATTACAAGCTTTAGCTGTCGGCACATTTGGCCAGACTCTATCAAGCCTCGTGTTTAGCCTTGAGGAAGGAGGAATCTGCTTATTCTAAGAGGTCGGCAACCTGAAACCAGTAGGCTGAAGAAATTGAATATCGCAGACTTCAAACCCCCTTGGCGGCTCGCTCCCATTTGTTCTGGAGGCCAGTAAATCAGTGGTTTGCTGTGACCTTAACCTTAAGAATTGCCGGTGGAGCGAAGAGGGCGGGCAGGTGGGGCGGTGCCGAGAAGGGTTATTGTCATGCAATGGTGAGAAGTAGTCAATAAATTTGATCGAGTTCAGCCCCCCCGGCACTTTGTTCACAATTACTCTCCTTTGTACAGACAGCGCGGGGCTGTAAACGCTGAGCTGGATCTCCACGCCGCAACACAAACCACGAGTATTAGCTTACATTTCAGCGGGGATCAGCAGCTTTGTCTCAATCTGCTTCCGCCATTAGGGAGGGATAATATGACTAAGAGCAAGACATCTGCGTCAACCTGGATTAGCGCGTCAGTAGGTATTATCTGATGCGCCTAATGATGGTTCCAGAGATATCAGATTAATTAAGATGATTGAACGAGGGTTGTAATTGGGTTCATCAACAGTCCATTTATTTTATTGTGGGCGAGCGGCGCTGTGTGTTTGTCTTATCGCATCCTCGCAGGCTTATTGAACAAATCTATCCATCATCGGAGCATTTTTCTACCCAAACAAAGAAGAGTCCGTAACAAGGCGCCGGATTAAGATCTCTGTGGCTTCACTATCGATTGGAGATGCATATATATATATATATATATATATAGCGAGAGAGAGAGAGAGAGTGATATTTGGCAAATATAAGTCGAGCAAACACATTTGGCTGAGTTGTGCGGCGGGGAAAGGGTGATGGATGATGAGGGAAATGCTCTGGGACGGCAGACACCTCACCCATTAATCTGCAGAGCCGCGCTGNATGGATGATGAGGGAAATGCTCTGGGACGGCAGACACCTCACCCATTAATCTGCAGAGCCGCGCTGTCTGTCTGTTAGCATGGCAACGCCGGCCCCACATTACTCATTGAGCCGCCGGCCATTATCAGTTTGATGATGAAGAAGTTTGCCTCTAAAAGGGTACTTTTGGCNTTTTTTTTTTTTTTAGAACTCCCACAAGCTCTGCCGAGGTGTCACTTCTGCCACTTAATTGCTGCACTTACAACATTTCACATGAAAGCGTCCTTTGTTTGAAATATTCCACAGCCTCTTGCTAAATGGTAAAACTTCTTACACTGTGATTACGCTCATCAAAAAGTGGTGTTTTGAACCTTTGCTTAGCAACATAAGGGCTAGCATAATGGGAGCATTGTGTCAGAGTGCAATGTGTTTTAAAGAGCTGTGAACTTTAATTATTGACGCCAGTCGTCTGTTGCAGCTAAAAATCTGCTGAGTGTTTGAACTCTGGCATTTGGAAAAAAACACTTGTCACAATGGAGAATGTCTGCAGGCTGGTCCGCAGGTTGTGTCTCAACAACAATTATCTACCACACTCAGGGCGTTTTCACACCTGTGTGGTTTGGTCCGTTTCAGTCGGACAAGGGTTCGCTTCCCCCTTTGGTACGGTTCGTTTGGGCAGGTGTGGACCAAAACAGTCGCTCTGAGGCTGTTTTGAGGAGGTTGTCTCGGTTTGGTTCCAAACAAACTCTGGAGCAGTTCGTTTGTGGTCTGAACACTACTTCCAAACCGTCTACAGATTAATCTATTGATCTGTTCAATTAGAAGCAGAGATGCTAGGTGCGTGTGGTTAACATTAGCTAAACTCCACCTTTGATAAGCAAATCCAATGGATGCTTTAAATTTTAGCTAACAATGTTATCTAACAGTGTTCAGATGAACATGTGTTCAGGTTAGCATGTGCTTGTATGTTCTCAGCATGTTGCTCCATTCTCCTGTTCATCGTCTAAAGGCAGCACGTCTTCTTTGCAACGTGTCGTTTTCCACACGTCTTGAAGTCATATTCAGCTTCTGCTGTCAGAGTTTTTCTTGGTTTATGGACCAATGATGACTGTGACCAGGAAAATATCCCAATTCTGTCTTTGTTCCATGTTATTTACTGTATATACTCAAGTATAAGCTGAGTTTTTTTTACCAAATTTCACAAAGCAAATCAGGGGGTCGGCTTATACACGAGAAATTCAAATCAGATCCCAGAGAACGAAATTTCCAGGAACGGAAATACTACCCATTACCACTACCCATGGAAAATAGTTTAAATCAGACCTTAGAGTGAGATATTTCCTGACTAAACATCTTATCCAGCACGTTTTGTGGCGGCCAGTAAGCTCTGCTGTGATTGGTCAGTTACGGTAATCAGCTGCTAAAATAAATATCATGTTTACCGGTACGTGGATTATTTTCAGGAAATCAGAGGAATACTATGACAATACCCAGGAACACAGGTAATTTGCTAAACAAATAAATTGATGGAACAACATCAGGAGGTCAGTTTATACATGAGATCGGCTTATAGTCCAGTATATACGGTAGTTTTGTCCGCATAGCAAAATTATTCTGGTGTTATTTTCTTAACCCACCTCCAGACGTTTCTGTCCAGCGTTCTTACATAACTTTTGCTGTTATATTTTGCTTTGATTCTCTGTGTGAAACCGAACCAGATGAAGTGGTAAATGCAGCATTCTACAGTTTAGCCGCTGATTCAAACCGGAGCACAGCTCTGAAAACGCCTGAACGTTACCTGCTCGTTCAGAGCTTCTGCAGAGACTCTGCTGGATAATTTCACGTTAGCTGAGCACCAGAGGAAAACCTGACATGGGTCATCATTCACAGTCTGAGCATCAGCGCCACCCTGGAGCCTTTACTTACCCACTTACATGTAAAAAGAGGAAACAAATGATGATTGTATTGTTTAGGAACAGAAATAGGAGAGGAATAAAGAAAGCAGTTTGCTGCCTGAATGCAGGTTTTTGTAGGAGAAACCCAAACTGTCAAATTGTCAGCGCAGCCATTCAAACGGCGACATAAAGCCTTTGTAACCGCAGGATTAATCATGTCAAAAAATCAAATTAATCCTCACAAGGCGGACCTGCAGTAGGCGCTGTTTATACAGATGAATTACTCAGACGACCTGTCAGGCTTATTGTGATTTACCTTAAAACCCCTGCAGGAATAAGGTTTGTCGGCGAGCTCAGTGATATTCAGCGTCTTGTTGTTGAATTGTCTTTCCACCTCTTTGACACGGAGCTCCGAGCCAAACCGGACGGAGGCCAACGGCGGCCATCAGTCAGCGTGACGCCCAGCACGCCGCCGGCTTTCTGCATGAGACATTCCTACCAGTTCCAGGGCGGTAATTAACGGCCGCAGGCTCGCCTCCGTGCGCTGACCTGCCCCAAAGTCGCTTCAGCCCAGAGGTTAACACGGACGCCATCTGAAATGAAAACACGTCATTTCACATCCGGATTCAGAGGCCTAAAACTGGTGTGTTTTTTTTTTTATTTAGCTTCATTTATTTTATTGGATCCACATCAGTTGATGCCTCTGNGGTGTGTTTTTTTTTTTATTTAGCTTCATTTATTTTATTGGATCCACATCAGTTGATGCCTCTGTAACAGCTGTTCTTCCTGCAGTTCAAACAAACAACAAAATCACACATTTAGGTTAAAAAAATACTGCATTACCTAAACTACATGATGCAGGCAGTCTCCAGGTACCAACGAGTTCCGTGCCCACGGCTGTTCATAAATTGGATTTGTTCGTAAGTTGGAACAGTTATGTAGGGTGTGTATCCAGCATATATATTTTACTTAGGTGCGTATCTAGCGTATATATTTACCTTTCTAAGGTTTCTAAGGTTTCTTTCTTTATAAGTAAAGAAACACTTCCAGATATCCTAAAACATCGTAAACATAGAGAGAGAGAGAGAGAGTGAGAGAGTGAGTGAGTATGTGTGTGTGTGTGTGTGTGGGGGGGGNGCTGACCTGGGCGTTTCATTATTGTGTATTGGGAGCTGAGCGGTGACTCTAACGTCGCGTCACGCCACCTGAGCACTGCGTCAAAACGGAGAATCTGAGCGTCGCACTGCGCTCAAGGTGGCGTGACGCGACGTTAGGAGTCACCGCTCAGCTCCCAATACACAATAATGGAACGCCCAGGTCAGCACAACACTCAACATTTAGCATGTGAATCCGGCCTTATGCTGCATTCACATGTTGACAGTAGAAAAACGCCCAACCGCCGACGGCAGCGGAATGCGGCGCCAGATGGCAAGCATCAAGGGTAGTGAAGTCNCGCCCAACCGCCGACGGCAGCGGAATGCGGCGCCAGATGGCAAGCATCAAGGGTAGTGAAGTCGTTGCCTTGGCAATAGCAAATCAATATTGGCAGTGTGCATTTGTCTTTGCCACTGTGGTAAGTGGAAAAAGTTGAAAATTTTTAACTTCTGATGGCACGTTCCGCCTGGCCACGCGGTGTGCCGCTCTCACCGCCAGCGGCGGCGGAGTTTTCCATCGTCCTCTCATTGAAAAGAATGGAACAAACAGTTTTCTGTCTACCGCATACCGTCAACATGTGAACTCAGCTTCAGAGCACTAGACGCCAAGCTAGGTGGCAGCGCTAATGCTTAGCATGTAAAACAGGCCTAAGACTGGGAACTTGCATTTCTGCGTGAGGGAACGTGGTTGCGTGGAAATGTTTTTCCTTACGGACACGTTAAGTCTGGCGCTGCGTTTCATGAATTACCTCCTTAATGTCAAACTCTCTGAATGTCCCTTTAAAAAAAAAAAAAAAGAAACACTTTCCTTTCTTTTTCCGACAGGATGCTCAGCAGAGCCCAGCCAGAGGAGAGCGGCGGACACGGCGCCGTCTCATTCTCACATCATCACACCTTGCAAGGTCACCGGCAGCTTTAAAGGAGGAAGCCTGTCTTCCAGAAACATCCTCCAGCACAACGGCAAGAACTTTACCTCACACACACACACACACACACACACACCAAATTCTGCCTTCTCACATACAGTATCAGCTGACTTTTGGCTGCGTGGAATCCTGTTTTCGTTCGGAGGTTGGCGTCCTCGTTTGATGGCGGCCATGCTGCTTTAATCAACTCAAACAGATCCATTTCACCTTCCGTCTGCTGGCTCCACCATTGAACCACTCAATTTTCAGCCTAATTGAGCTTGCAGATGCATCTCTGGTGGCTTGCCACAGTCCTGATTGCATGCACACACACACACACACATACACACACACACACACACACACACAGTGGGGAAACCAATTTCGTCTTCAATTAGATAATCATCAGTCAACTGCCGTATATTCCTGAATTGGCCCCCAAACGTGGATTATGACAGGAAACGCACACAAACACGAAGGAATGGTGAAAAAACGAGCAAATAATAATGTCGTGATGACTTTAAGTTTGGCTATTTCAGAATTAAAGCAAAACTTTTTAAAGAAATCTCACAAATGGAGTTTAGCTGGATTTCACACTATAAAAATCACACTGAAAAAAATAAAATAAAATACATTTACAAATAAATAAACACACAACCGCTCCAAAGTGTGGAATCACTACACTGTAAAAGGTGACAAGTTGATCTTACTTTAAAAAATAAAGGCAATCGGTTTCCTAGATTTTTTAAAGTAAGATCGACTTGTCACCTTTTACAGTGTAGTGATTTTCACACAGAATCCATGTTTCCAGTCATGTCAGACTAGTTTAGTTTCATATGTATGCATGTATAAAATGATTTTATATGTCTAACTATTATGCAGGTTTAAAATTATTAGGAATAAGCTGTAAAAAAATGAAGACATTTTATTATATTGTCCAGAATCCTGACATGAGTTCATGTAGAAGCTGTATGTGGTTCCAGAGATTATTAGGAAATTCTCGATTATTCCCTGATGCTCTAGAAACTNGCTGTATGTGGTTCCAGAGATTATTAGGAAATTCTCGATTATTCCCTGATGCTCTAGAAACTGATGCTGAATAGTTACAAAGCAGAGCGTAAATCTCACTAAAATACTGTTATTTAGCATTTAAACAATTTGAAAAATACATTTTGGTTTGTTTCATATAATTAAAAAACAACTATTAACAAATAAAATAGCAAGAACTCCTTAAATGACGAGTGATTCTAACCTTTTGAGCAGTAGTATGTATGCAGTATCCATACATACGTTCACAACAGCGATGCAGTCAGTTGTTCGCTGCTCGCTCTGTCTGCGTCACGTCACGCCCTGAAGTCACTCCCGCCACCGCTGTCCTGCCGTTCCACGCCATTCCATGCCGTTCCACGCCGTTTAAACACACAGTGCACCTAATTACTTTCACTGGACTCCAGTCACAACAACAGCAGGCCACGCTGAACCGAGCAGATGTACTGTGTGTGTGTGTGTGTGTGTCCGTGCTCACTCGTGTCTGGCTGCGGTTCTNGTGTGTGTGTGTGTGTGTGTGTGTGTGTGTGTGTGTGTGTCCGTGCTCACTCGTGTCTGGCTGCGGTTCTGTTGGAAGCTTTGTAGCCAGACGCTATCTGGTTAGGTGACTGGCAGTCGACCCAGTGCCTGTTTGATAAGGAGGCTTGGAAAAATGTCCGTGGATAAAGAGTCCGGGGCACTCTTTATCCCCGGACATGGGGGGGGGGNGGGCAAATTACCCATGAGTGTGTGTGTCAGCATGAAAAAAAAATTGCAAAACTCACTCTACTTGCTTTGTACTTTAAGAGACAGAATCATGTTTTATCATTGAAATGTTTTTTATTTTCAAAATAATCATACAAACACACCAACACTAACGACGTATAATACACACTAAACAATACACACCAACACTAACGACATATAATACACACTAAACAATACCCCATTCAAAAAAAAAAAAAAANAAAAAAAAAAAAAAAACAACTAATAAATAAAATAAAATAAAAAATGAGAAAAAAAATAAATAACAAATATTACGCTACGTCTTTTACATTAAACATAAATTTAGCCGATATTTCACGGAATCTCTTACATGAATCATTAGTCCTTGCAATCAGGACTTCAAAAGGCTTCAAAAGACGCAATGTCTGTCATTAGTTTTATCCTCTCTGTATGATCAGGCTTGTTTTGATATTTCCAATATCTCAAAATAATCCTTGCTGCACAGATAAATCCTGCAAGTAGAAGTCCAAAGTCTGATTTAGATGTATCATTTTACACATCATGCCAAAACGTAAACTGGAATTAATCGATTAAATCGATTTATCGCCCAGCCCTATATCCAACAATCCCATTCTCTTTAATTTTACTGGTGTATAATAATACCTATGTATTACCTTATAGCAGGAGTGTCAAACTTAGTCACAGAGGGGCTAAAATTAAAAACTGGGTCCAAGTCAAGGCCAAACAGGGTCAGCCTTTATTGGAAACAGACTTATATTGGCCTCGTTTCATCAGAGTTTATGACAAATTATTCATACACTAATATGAACTTCACTTTAACTGCTGCTCCCAGCACATCTATAGAAATCAGAACAAACCAGAGGTATGAAAAACAGACAAATGAGAGATCACATTCAAAATAAATAACTTTTTGTTTTATGTCTTCTCTCTATCAGCAGTGTTTCTGACTCATTTCCTGTGAAAAAGTTTTAGCACAGGAAGTAGCCAGAAAACTGATTTTTCTCAAGGGAAATCTAAAATCACTCTTTGTTTTTCATTAACCTTCAACAAGCAAAATGAGAATATTTTAAATGTGATCATGCCTCCTTTGTTATATTCTTTACTTACAGCCACATCAGCTCTGCTAACGAGGCTAACAGGTTTATTAACGACAGTAAACAGCTTTTATAACTCTGCTGAAAGCCTGTTTTCAGAGTCCATCTTTCCTTTAGCCGTTTCTTCCTCAGTCTAGCTTAAAGTTCATTAAAAATGTCTGGGGACGGAAGGGAGGGGAGCTGGCGCTTCAGGTGTTGATTGACGTACTGGCTGTTGCAGTGCGTTCTGGGATTTGTAGTATCCATAATGTGCTTGCTATATACCGGCGGACCAGTTATTATAGAAATTAGTTATTATCTCGCGGGCCAGATAGAACTGTACTGTGGGCCACATCTGGCCCGCGGGCCTTCAGTTTGACATATGTGCCTTATAGTGTATAAAGTTCCCATTTGCATCCCTTACAGACCATCCAACATTCGACACAATATTTTTCCTTGTGTCCTTCCCAATCAGACTGTTGAGATCCCTTTCCCAGATTTTTCTTAGGTTCTAGAAATCATCATACATAGAATTAGCCATAACAGAAGAAAACTGAAGCTGACTGTGCGGTATTAGATTAAAATATGCTAGTATCTGATTTCCTTCAACATCTAATGTAGGTTCTAAAAGAGACAGAATCATGTTAACGTTCCAGGAGTTTTTTTTTTTTTTNTTTTTTTTTTTTTTAGATGAAAGTGGTTGCATGATACGAGCTTCACACCCTCACACCTTCTCTTACTTCTCTTTTTTCTTTATCCCATCATCTCCACCCTTCTTCCTCCATTTTTTTTTCTCCAGTTTTAAAGTGTTTTTTTTTTTTTTTTTTTTTTACGTCTGAGTGCAAAATTAGTCTGGTTTTCTTGCTGTAACTTTTAAGGAATATGCTAATTTTCACTCCAAATGAGGATGAATTATTCGGCGAGCGGATGAATCAGATTTTTAACGAGATGCTTTAGCGCTCGCAGAGGGTACGAGCTGTGAAGGTGAAAGATAATGTGGGAGCAGGAGAGGCTTTCTGCGGCGGGGTTTGGCCCGGTTGTCCTGCTGCCAGTTGTTTGACTGGACCGTCATCTGTCTACAAGCTGCTTGTTTCTCGTGTTCCAACAATACTTAATCTTTCACGGCTCCTCTCCCTCTTGGACATTTGGAGGGTTTTTGGAACATACGGTGAAAATGGCAAAGAGATTAGACTCCATTCTGTTCAGTAAATATATTCATGATTTCAGGCTGGTTTTGTGTTTCTTCCTCGTTGCAGCGAGGAACGCAGCACAGGCAGAAAGACTGCAGACGGAGACAGATGGGGAGCGAGCGGCGCTGTTGAGAAACCAGATCACGGGCGCCGTCATCGCGCCCAGAGAGCACCAGCTAGACAAACCCGACGACGGCCGCCACAAACTGAACCGCATGGCCGCTGTGCATCGGCGAGAAGACGAGGAAGTCGCAGAGAGTCGAGCTAAAGTTTCTAAGGTCACGGTGAGGTCAAACTCTGCTCTTGAGCCGAGGGGAAACCTCAAAATAGCCGCAAATCTCCAAAAGACAGCCGCGTAATCCGTCCTCGTGTCTCCTTCATTCAAATCTCTTCTTCCCAACTTTATTTAATTGATTTTTGAGCAATAAAATTAACGATCACATACATTTAGCAGTAAAATATAACATATAACCAAATAATTTTGCAGGTTAAAGGACCATACTATTCATTTTACATGTTTGAGCCTAATATATTCAATTTTCATACATGTAACGTTACTGACAATCATTTCCCAAAGCATACTACTGGAACGGTGAATTAAAAATGTTTTTCCTACCTTCCAGACCTCCATTGGTTTCAGTTCATTCTGCTATTAAAATCAACTTGTTGATACTGTAAACGTTCTTGGGATAGGTAATCCATCATCACCAACAAGACGTGTATTCAGGTTTTTTTAGAAGTTATGTAATTTTAGTGTTTAAGCTCAATAAAAAGCGTGGAGTGAATGTATGCCTCCACCGGGGAATATAGTCCCAAAAGAAGACCTGTGTTTATGGAAAAATTTAAAGGACCGTGACTTCATAAGGCTGTGTAACTATTAGCAGGAGAAACATGGATTTTTAAGGTGGGTGTATCACTTGAATATTTGATTTTGATTAAGATTAAGAGATTTAGCAAAATATCAGGAAAGCTGAAATACGGTTTTATCCTTTGGGAAATGATTGTCAGTAACGTAACATGTATGAAAATTGAACATATTAGGCTCAAACATGCAAAATGGCCGGGATGGTCCTTTAACAACAACAGAAAACAGGAAAGAAACCTTAAAAAAAAAGAAAACAGTCAGTAGAACATTCAAATCTCAAATGGACAACAGAGGCAACAGCTTCCACTGTGGCTCCGTGTGAAACCCGTCATGGCAGCGCCGGCCTGGCGTGGGTTCAACTCTCATGGCAACGCGCCCTTCAGCCCCTCCGTGTTTTTGCGGCAATACACGGAGGTATTAATTGTTCCTCTACACACGCACATATCTCATACTTTCACCCATGGGCGCACACACACTAGATGTAATTTTGGCTGTGCTACACGTCTGTGTGACGGTTTACACATCACATTTCCGCTGGTAAAGAAGTGTGTTTCAGTTATTTCACACCACCATAGCAGCCAATTCTGTATGGAATAACAACATGGAGGATGAAGGGTGAGAGCTGCTGCACGTTCCACTTCTCTTCAAATGATGTAATAAAATGTTGGAATCTGTGTCAGACTATAATTTCAGGTTTGTTGCCTGTCAGGTGGTGAATCATAGCGACAAGCAGGAAAAATGATGCGGGCAGAAACTCCTCATCATCGTGTCTTCCAGCTACTCCGGTTCAGAGGTTTCGCTTGTATTAGCAGCCAAATTATAAGGTTTCTGTCCTAAATGTCTGAAACTGTCAGAATTTTGTTTCAGGCTGTTTTTGGTTGCAGGACCGTTAAATTAGCTGTTGGTGTCAAATCCTGTGATCTGGATCCTGATTTGTTTGGTTTTTAGCTTAACCAAAGTTGTTTTACTTCTAACCAGCTAATATTTGCCGTGGTAAATATAATAAAATCATATCCAGTCTTGCTTTTGTTAACCTGCATTTTATAGAACGCCAAACGCCAAAATTAAATATATAAAAACAATATTATGAAATAAACAACTGTATGCAAAAATACCAATAAATTATGAAATAATTCCATAAATCATTATTATCATGAAATTTTATTTTATAACACTTATTTCATAATGCCCCATTTTTTAAAATGTTTTTTCATTTCACAACACCTTTTTTCCAACGCTCTTTGTATATCACAATGACACATTTCTTGATGAGATCTCAGTCTGTCAATCAGGACCAGTGGGCGTGGCCTTATGCTGATTGGTTAAATAAAAAAGACTTAAAAAAATGGGGCATTATGAAATAAAAGTGTTGTTATGAAATAAAATTTCATGATAATAATGATTTATGGAATTATTTCATAATTTATGAGTAGTTTTGAGCGGAGTTATTTATTTCATAATATCATTTTTATATATTTAATTTTGGCGCGTTTCAGACTTTTATGATGTGTTGCCTGATTTTCTTCTCTCTCGCCCTCCGTTTATTTTTGGGCGTTAGAGTCACGGAAACAGGGATCTTCACCAGATGAAACCCAGAGGGCAGCACAGCAAGGCGGCCGGCATCGCCCGCATGCTGAGCCAGGCCATCACCACGCAGCACCTGCTGTACGCCAGCCTGGGCTCTGCAGAGTACCTGGAGTTTGTCCTGACCAACCCCTTTAACGTGCCGCAGACCGTCACCATCCACAGCGACGCCGCCGAGCTCCGGTAAGACGCACAGCTGGGTTATGGCTGGNGACCGTCACCATCCACAGCGACGCCGCCGAGCTCCGGTAAGACGCACAGCTGGGTTATGGCTGGTTTTACGATTAAAGGTTCGTATACACAAGCGCTCAAAAGTTTAGAATCACTTCTCATTTAAGTAGTTCTTGCTATTTTATCATTATTTATTATTATTATTTTAATAGTGAATAATAAGATTATTATTATTATAATAGTGAATAGTGAATCCTATTATTCGCTATTATTATAATAGCGAATAATATATTATTATAATAGTATAATATTATTATACTATTATAATGTAAAGCCTGACCCATGAAATAATTATCAGAGAATTCTAATTTTTTTGCAATTTATTTCTTTATTGGAACCTTTAACAAACTCTTAAAAAAAAAACAAAAAAAATGCTGAAACAGTTTT
>VXCM01009354.1:4041-17500 GCA_014773175.1 Lucifuga dentata | reverse complement strand
CATAACATGTATGAAAACTGAATATATTAGGCTCAAACATGCAAAATAGGTGGAATGGTCCTTTAAATGATTCAAAAATAAATGATGGAATTGCAGTTTATTAAAGGATAATTCCAGTGGTTTTGCATGTTTAAGCTCAATAGATACATGTTACATTACTGACAACCATTTTCCAAAACCATATTTTAGTTTTGCTGTTATTTTCTCAAATCCCATAATTTATCAAAATCACTCAGGTGATAAATTCATCTTAAAATTCAATATTTCACCTGCCATGTTTTGGAAATTAGTGTCAGTAACGTAACATGTATGCATGTTGTGTTTATTGGGTTCATGCATGATCACCGGTATGGTCCTTTAATCCAAAGCACCACGACATCCTTCAGTCTCAGAAATCTAACCCCCAACCCTGGCAGTGTAGTGCCTTGCTCCACCCTTTGAGGCTGAGAATGTGCGTGATGTGTGTGTTTTAGTGAACGGGGACGTCGGCGGCGTGTACAGAGTCCGTGCGGTGGATTACTGGGGACGGCCGAGCGAGTACTCGCTGCCTGAGAGGTACTCAGAGGACTAGATGTTCATCTTTTTATTTTATTTTTTTTACTTTATTATGTCTCTTTAGCGTGTCGCCTAGCACACACACACACACACTGTCACTCACATCTGATTGGTTGAATCAGGTGAGTGTTGAGCCAATCAGGATCTGGGAGGCGCCGCATCTCAGGGTTTTCATGTCAACTCATTTGCATCGACGCGTCTGAACTGCAACTTATAAAATTAAACTGTTCCACTTCAGTCTGATATTAAAGGAGCATACCAGTGATTTTGCATTGAGCCCAAGATATACAGCCCACATACATGTTATGTATGTGGCAACCACTAGCAACCACTTCCCAAAACAGACTACTGGAGCGGTATTAGACCAAGGTGTCAGACCATTAGGTGTAGACCAAGAGATTAGAATTGTTTTTCCTACCTTCCAGACTGTCTTTGGTTTCAGTTCATTCCAGAACAACATAAAAATCAACTAGCAGCAACTTAAAACGTGCCAAAATAAATAATCATCCCAGCAAACATGATGCCTATGAAGTTTTTTGTCAAAGTAAGTTTATTTATCCAACATGGAGCTGCACAGAAGACGATGTATTCCTCCGCCAGGAAATATAGTCCCAGAATAAGACTGCTTTTACCGAGAAATTAAAATGAGCGTGACTTCTGCTTTTCAGACGTTTGTGTTATCAGGTGAAACGTTCAATTTTAAGGTGGAAGAATCACAAAGATTTGGTTTTGAAAGATTAAAGGATCTGGCAAAACATCACAGAATAAAATACAGTTTATTAGGCGTAAAGGACCATACCACCCATTTAGCATGTTTGAGCCTAATATATTCAGTTTTCATACGTTACGTTACTGACAATCATTTCCCAAAGGATAAAACCGTATTTCAGCTTTCCTGATATTTTGCAAAATCTCTTAATCTTTCAAAATCAAATATTCAAGTGATACACCCACCTTAAAAATCCATGTTTCTCCTGCTAATAGTTACACAGCCTTATGAAGTCACGGTCCTTTAAATTTTTCCATAAACGCAGGTCTTCTTTTGGGACTATATTCCCCGGTGGAGGCATACATTCACTCCACGCTTTTTATTGAGCTTAAACACTAAAATTACATAACTTCTAAAAAAACCTGAATACACGTCTTGTTGGTGATGATGGATTACCTATCCCAAGAACGTTTACAGTATCAACAAGTTGATTTTAATAGCAGAATGAACTGAAACCAATGGAGGTCTGGAAGGTAGGAAAAACATTTTTAATTCACCGTTCCAGTAGTATGCTTTGGGAAATGATTGTCAGTAACGTAACATGTATGAAAACTGAATATATTAGGCTCAAACATGCAAAATGGGTGGTATGGTCCTTTAAAGCAGTAATTTATCACCTGTATGCTACCTGTGGTTTGTCATTTATGTCATTCTAATTTCTTACAATTATCATTTTAATAAAAATGCCTTTAAGAAGATGTCATGGATTTGATATTGTGTTAAATACGATAAATAAATACTACTGATAAAACAAACAGTGTTCAAATAAATCTGCTTAAAGAAAAGCCCATGCACACATTTGCTAATAATTTACCATTTTTATTTAAATTTGAATATAAATCTCTGGCAAAAGAAAATACCTAAATGATAAACAAATCATACATATTTACACAATTTATAAAAAGGAAACAGAATAATCTGTCGACTTGTTTTGTGGATTGCATTGACTCCTTTACATCAAACATCTGTTTTTAATAGTTTTCAGACTTTGGAAATGACGTTTTATAGAGATTTTTGTTGCTGTTAAGCGTTGGAGACATCATCGAGTCAGGCGGACTTTCCCATCGCCGAACACGCTGCGGCCGCTTAGCAAAGTGCAGGTTTGACTGAAAATGAAAAAGTTTATGTTTTGGCTGTGAATAAATCCAACCCTGACGTGAGGGCTAATACGAGCTGCCAGCTGAAGTCTGACCTTTGACCTGTTAAAGACAAACAACACTTCATAAAACAAAACATGATAATGTGGCACAGTATGAGAGAAAAGGCTTAAACCGGTCGGTGCGTTCAGACACGCAACAGGAAACCACGTTTTCCCCGATTTACTTCAACAAACAGGAAAAAAAAAACAAAAACCTTTTATTGGCAAAAGGTGCAGAACTCAACAAAAAAAACGTCTCTGTCAGCTGAGTTTGGAAAGAAAAAGGAAAAGAAAAGCTCAGAGCGGCAGACGTTTGGATTTTTTTTGTTTTTATCCCGCTGGCGTGACATCGTTCTTATTCTGAAAACTCACATCAACCTTTTTATTGATTTTGGTAAATTTGTTTATTTCACCTTTCAGGACTCAGTAACAGACAAATGGCAGGATTCAGATTTTAACGCGTCAATCAGGATAAAAATCGTCACGCGGCCTCGTTCATTCACAAACGTCTGTTACCACCATCTTTTATCGTGTGCTGTGAGACGATTCCTTTTTTCATGTCAGAGAAGTGATTCATAAAACACACCGCCACGTCGGAAATTAAGACGATTTTCACATTTTAAACGATGTGCTGCTGCCCTCTGTAGGCGGGCTGTGGTACTGCAGCTGTATTTTGCTGTTGGTGCTGCAGTAAATAAATAGGAAATAAAGAGTTTTTAATGCGGCGGTTACTGCAGCTTGATACATCCTACTTTCTTCTTTATTTCTTTTTTAATTTCTATTTTTTTTTTTTTTTTTTNTTTTTTTTTTTTTTTTTTTTGGATGGTGCTTCCATAGACTTGATCAGTCAGCATATATGCTCTAATGATGTCACATGACCCTGCTGTTGTGGTTATTACTGGTTGCTCGTCTTGTGTCACCATAGATGGCTTTGCCGTAAAAATCAAATGTGAGAAAATGGTGCAAAAAGATGAGTGAAAGCCACCGGTGAAAACCTGGACTCCGATCCAGATCCAGACCGAATCCCAACTGTCTCTGGACTCTGAGCAAATTCTACTTTTCATATGTGTTGTTTGTATTATCTGAGACGTCGCTGCGATGCAACGAGTCAAAATTCTCCGTTTTCTCTGCAGTGGAGAAAACGAAACCGAATGTCCGACTGCTCCACGATCACCCCCCCCCACACACACACACACACACACACACACTCACTCAACACCTTAAATTCTTGGTAAAAATTAGCATCCCAGTCCAACCCTTGGCTGACCTTTTGTCTTTTTGAAAATTTTCTTTGTGGAGCTTTCAGATTTGTGTTTGAGTCGCCCTGATATCGATGGCTCTGCCCTAAAAATCATCCATCCCTCCATCATATATCAATATCAAATCAATATCATATCATCATCCCTAAAAATCAAATGTGAGAAAATGGTGCAAAAACGATTCCACCTTGAAGTGTGCTGGATCACTATTATTGATTATTGTTACGGTGGCTCCGCCCACTGTCACCATTAAAATACGTCCTGGGCTATGATGAGGAAATATCTTTCACGGTGAACGCTAAAAGATGGCGGTAACAGACGTTTCTGAATGACATGACGATATTCGCCCTTATTGACACGTTAATACCGTTTATGAATCTCTGAGGACGGGATCTGAGATGAATCCCAGCAGGAAGCTTCGTTCTCCTCCAGGTGGCGCCATCAGCGTCAGTCTGAGGTTTTAGCTGTCAGCATTTAAATAAGAAAGCATCAAAACATACTGAAAGTGTGTGTGTGTGTGTGTGTGGTAACACCGCTGTGACACACTAAAGCCCCTTAAGACATGAACTCCGTTAATTTACCATCAATTTAACACGCCAGCCTCGTTTGCATCGACTCACTTTTCTTTTAAAGCAGCAGAATAAATGCGTCACGCTAGCAGCAAAGGCACACGTGAGGCTATGGCGCCCTGACGTTTGATGTTCAGACGAGGAAGTGACGCGTTAAATTCTGCGTCTGGATCAACGAGCTCATCTTGGAGTCGCAGGTCTTTTCAGAACGACAAAATGGCTGCAGACGAGACACGCAGACTGCTAAATGCCGTCGCTGCGTTGCTCGCCATGTTGCTCTAAACAATCTGGCCTCGTGACTTCCTGTCTGATAGATGTAAGATCTGGTGGCGTGTTTGAACGGAGACTTTATGGCACGTAAAGGAAAGCAAAAGCAGCATTTTAACAGAACGTAACAGCCTCCGTGTCTGAAAGTTTCATGGCACAAAGTTACCAGGCATCATCTTCACGCCGTCACGCCGTCTGAGCGAAACGTCGTCACATGACGTCACAACCTAAAGAAAAATCCTCCAGAACTCCGGTAACTTCCGAGGGTCCAGCCTGGAATCTAAACCGTGTCCATCCACCGGAACCTGAGACCGTGGTCGCCACCACCAATCAGCAGGCGGAGCAGACGGACGATGTTTGACTTGAAATAGGTCCGTTTAAGCGTCTTTGAAAAGGCTTCGCTCGCTCCAGCAGCGCAGGCGGCGAGCGAACGATGGCGGTTTATTGCACCGGACATGACGTCGACAGGGAAACGGTGGCGAGGTGAACGCTTACACGGAAATCATGCAACAAGGCGAGAAAAAAACGGACTTAAGAACAGAACATTCCACACGTGACCGACGTGATTCAGAGCTTCAAACAATCATCAATCACCCTGATCAGGTATTGATTATACCTGATCAGCAGGAATTGTGCACTTACATAAAAAATAATCAAGTCAAATTATGTTAATGATTTTTTTTGTCGATTATTTGACGGCAAATTTACACTGCAGCCCAGAAAGCAGCATGTTAACGTGGGAGAAGGCAGACAGCAGCTTCGTTAAAACACGTCAGCAGGGAGTCTGATGCCTTCATTACTAATCATTCCTTAAAGGACCATACCGTCCGTTTTGCATGTTTTATCCTAATATATTCAATTTTCATACATGTAACGTTACTGACAATCATTTCTCAAAGCATACTACTGGAACGGTGAATTAAAAATGTTTTTCCTACCTTCCAGACCTCCATTGGTTTCAGTTCATTCTGCTATTAAAATCAACTTGTTGATACTGTAAACGTTCTTGGGATAGGTAATCCATCATCACCAACAAGACGTGTATTCAGGTTTTTTTAGAAGTTATGTAATTTTAGTGTTTAAGCTCAATAAAAAGCGTGGAGTGAATGTATGCCTCCACCGGGGAATATAGTCCCAAAAGAAGACCTGCGTTTATGGAAAAATTTAAAGGACCGTGACTTCATAAGGCTGTGTAACTATTAGCAGGAGAAACATGGATTTTTAAGGTGGGTGTATCACTTGAATATTTGATTTTGAAAGATTAAGAGATTTAGCAAAATATCAGGAAAGCTGAAATACGGTTTTATCCTTTGGGAAGTGATTGTCAGTAATGTAACGTATGAAAACTGAATATATTAGGCTCAAACATACAAAATAGTTGGTATTGTCCTTTAAGCTGCAGTGACTACATAATCTGCTCTTTTTGACTAATTCGTCTTGAAAACNATTGTCAGTAATGTAACATGTATGAAAACTGAATATATTAGGCTCAAACATACAAAATAGGTGGTATTGTCCTTTAAGCTGCAGTGACTACATAATCTGCTCTTTTTGACTAATTCGTCTTGAAAACTAATAATTATATTTGTTTTACAGATTTTTGTCATTTCCTATGCAATATATTGTAAAACAGTGTATTGATGACTTTTTAAAAATGTGGGCGTGGCCTCAGACTTCTAGCCTGTAGTGTAGCTTGATTGGTGAATTTATTTTAAAAGTGGTCAATCAGGAAACCTTTAACTAGCTAAACTATTTACTTCTCAAACATTCAATATGTTTTGACTTTTCATTCTTCAAAGTACAAACTGAAAAACAAAGAGAACGCTTTGTTGGTCTCCTTCAGAAACCAGCGAGCGTGGGAGGCAGATCACGTCACGCTCCGTGTTCTGAAAAAGCGTGTGGGCAGAGAGAAAAGCAAGAAACCTGTTTCCTCTAAGATACGAAAAAACTCTTCAAAGGAAACAAAAAAGTCATGATAGATGCCGGACGCCGTCGTCCAGCAGGAAACATTCAACGTTTCAGACTCGCTGTGACGTCACACGTTCGCTCTGCTCAGCATCGCCACAGGAAACGCAACAGTCATGGCTACCGTCGTGGCTAAACGGACGCCGACTTAAAAAAAACAAAACGCGATGCGGACACGATAATCAGGTGTCAGTTCAAACCTTCAAAATATCACAACTTCCTGTATTCCCACGCCGCCGTCTCGCTGGCCTTGCTGTGGCAGCCGCTGCAGTAACGCTCCAGGCCCGTAGGGCGCGCTGCGGAGCTACAACATGGCTATGCTCTCCGGCGTGCAGTTGAGGTGCGTGGACGTGCTGCTTCCTCCGGGGGATTTCAGGCCCTTGGTGGTGCCGGTCAGCACGGGGGTCCGGGCCCTGGGGCCCAGGATGACCCCCGAGTGACCCTGCTGCAGACCCGCCATCATCGTCTCGCTGGTCACCGTGCCAAACTCGTAGGTGAAGGTGCCGTAGAAGACCAGGATGTCCACAGTGAAAACCCACTCACAGATGGCGGCGGCGTGCTGCAGCACGAAGCTCTCATGGATGAAGAAGATGCCGCCTGAGAGGAAGGCAAGTTAAGACGACAAACGACTCAAACACACACACACACACACGAGTGCAGACACTACCGCAGATTTTAATGATTTTTCTAGTTTGCTGTAAGCAGCTTAAAGGAGCAGACCGGTGATTTTCATGTTTGAGCCCAATAAAATATAAACTAATAAAATCATCTTACAGAGACTTGAAACATGTTTTGAGATAAATAATCCATCACAGCAAAGCAAATATCGATCTTATGTTTTTGCTGAAGTTACTTAATTTAACTGATCTGACATGGAGACAATGTATGCCTCCGCCAGGAATATAGTCCCAGGAGAAGGTGAAACTTTGGATTTTAAGGCGAGTATCACTCGAACATTTTATTTTGAAAAATTAAGGGATTTGGCAAAATAATAGCTAAAATATGATTTTATGTTTTAGAAAATGGTTGGCAGTAACATAACGTGTTCACATGTAGCATTTATTGGGCTTAAAGGACCATACCAGCTGTTTTTGCATGTTTGTGCCTAATATGTCCTAATATATCCTTTTCTTCCTACAGATCCTGGCGTGTCGGCGCCTGTAAAGCCTTAACGTACATGGAAGGAAAAGGATACTGAGGACCAGAGAGATCATGGCGCCCAGCGCGAGCGCCACCCGGAAATGAGCCATCCAGTAGTCGAGAGCGGTCACGGCCACCCGGTAGGTGAGCACGCACTGCAGACACACGAACAGCAGCCCCGCCGGGAACGCCACGCCTGCTCCCACGTAGTGCAGTGACTTGGCGTGGTCGACCTGCCAAACAGGAAGTACAGTCAGCGCCACTCGGCCATGACGGGTCAGATCACCTGAAGCTAAAAGATGTCATCATTGTGTGGCTGAAACTCAACGATTTTACTGAGACGTGTGGATGTAATATGTTAAAAAAAAAACAGGCCATTCAGCAACTTCAGACTGTCTGCAGGTGTTTTTACCTGATATATTCCTACAAACTATCAGCTCAGAAACTCCATCTGCTTTCAACAGAAAAATATTTGATTCTTAAAGGACCATCCAGGTGGTTTTGCATGTTTGAGCTAAATAAATACAACACGTTACATTACTAACAACCATTCTCCAAAACAAAACCACGTTATATTTTTTATGTTATTATGCCAAATCTCTTAATCTTTCAAAATCAAATATTCAGGTGATATACTGACCGAATAAATCCAATATTTCACCTGCTAACACTTTTGCATGATAGTGAAGGCCAGGTAATTCAATTTTTCTGGTACAAGCCGTTTTCTCCTGGCACTATATTTCCTGGCGGAGACATACATTTTCTTCCATGCAGCTCCATGTTGGATCATTTAAAATAAGTAACTTCAACAAAAAAGTTTAACAGAGTTTTTGTTTGCAGTGTTGGATTAAGAATCTCAAGCATCAAGTCTCTACAAGTTGATTTTTTTGTAGGGAATAAATCTGGAAGGTAGGAAAAACTATTCTAGAATGTAGCTCTCCAGCAGTATGCTTTGGAATATGGTTGTCAGTAACACATGTCTGCAGGTTGTATTTAATGGGCTCAAATGTGCAGAATCACCGGTATGGTCCTTTAAATATTAGTAAGTGTTTGTGTTGCACTGCAGGAAGGTTACCTGGAAGTTTCCCACCATCACCAGACCCACAGCGTTGGTGCAGCCGGACACCAGCGCGCTGGTGTTGACCCAGCAGCGATGGCTGTGCTCGATGACCTGAGCGTAGCGCAGGAAGCACACCATCACCACTGCAGAAACCAGGTCACACACACACATAAACACGTTACACCGCAGCCGCCACGGCCAGCGGCTCCACAAAGTCCACAAGCAGTGTTTCCCACAAGATGAAAATAAAATAAAATAAATAAAATAAAATAATGCAATAAAAGATTCCATAAAAGTTTACCATGGTTATTTGGCTTTAAAAGTGCAAAGAAAAAGCAAAAAACACTCAGATCTAGTTGAAAATGGCCGCTACCAGGCTGTATATTACTGGTTGCTAAGCAACCACAGTAACACAGCGAAGCATGTTCTCATTGGACCTCAGCGGGGTTTTAAAGGAAAACTAAAGAAAATAATCAACTATAACACAGCAGAGGAAACTTTGGTGAGAATATATGGAGGTTACATATATTTTAAAATTAGAAATAATGACCTGGCTGGAATAAAAGCCTGGTTTAAAAAAAAAAGAAAAAAAAAAGGACTTGCCGCTATTAGAGCATTTACAGTAGTACGCTCATAAGGACGGAGATAGATGCTGCTTTACAGGGATTTTGCTGTAAAATGGATTTATGGTGACAAAACCAAATCATGGATCTTTTCAGGACACTTTTACCTTCAAAATGCCAATAAAATTACAAATTTATTTAATATTTTAGTGATGTTTCGCTCAGTAGTTTGATGACATCAGTAAATGTGTATTTTTTAAAGGCTGGGTCGTCCTGTGAAACCTGGGCGGGTCTTCATTTACCTGGACGGGCCGCCCAAGTTTTACCTATGTATTTAGTCAAATTCACAATTTTATAAGCCATCGATTGTCAGGAGGTCAGAGGTCAAACTGCAGCCTGATTAATACCAGCAAGCCGATACAATCATCACAGCATTGATGAAGAAAACGAAACAACAGGACATAATCTGCATTTTTATTTATTTTTAAACCTCGTTTTTTCTTCATTCAGGTTTGATTTTCTAAAAAGAAGGACAGAGATGCGGTTAAGATCAGAGGCAGGAAGCGGCGTGATGATGATGAATAAGACGGGGAGTTGAAGGTTGCGGGGATGAAGGCGGGGGAGGAAGAAGAAGCAGCATCTATTATTGATCAGAGCAGATGGTTATTTAAAGCCTCTGCGGCTCCTGAAGGCTCCATGATGCCAGGCAACATGTGACAAGTTCATGCTCAACAGGAAGTGTACACAGGACATCAGCAGAAATATTTATTTATTGGTTTATTTGGCAGGGATAATGCACATTAATACACACTAGTGCAGTTCCTGTTCAAAACATGCGTGTTCTGCCCGGTCGGACTTTATGGTGAGCACCGCAGCCTGCCATAATTTAGTTCTGTCCTCTGAGCTAGCTTGGTTTGTGTATGGGGTCGGGNACCGCAGCCTGCCATAATTTAGTTCTGTCCTCTGAGCTAGCTTGGTTTGTGTATGGGGTCGGGTTCAGCGGAACGTATCCTGCCACGTGGACTACTTTTTACCGGCACAGCTCAATTTGAGAACCGCTCATTCAAATTTCACATGATGCTGCATGTCCTTGGGTCCTGAGCAAAAAACCTGCTGAATATCAGCTTCATACATGTCGGGTTCTAGAGTTGGTGCCACAGACAGAGATTTCTGAATTTATACTCGGATTCCTGTAAATATGACACAAATAGCCAAAAGGCTATTTTTCATCTGTAGTCCCTGGACAGATATTAAAGGATCATACCAGCCATTTAGCATGTTTGAGCCTAATCTATTAAATGTTCATACATGTGGTGGTTTTATCCTTTGGGAAATGATTGTCAGACTGACAATCATTTCCCAAAGGATAAAACCGTATTTCAGCTTTCCTGATATTTTGCTAAATCTCTTAATCTTTCAAAATCAAATATTCAAGTGATACACCCACCTTAAAAATCCATGTTTCTCCTGCTAATAGTTACACAGCCTTATGAAGTCACGGTCCTTTAAATTTTTCCATAAACGCAGGTCTTCTTTTGGGACTATATTCCCCGGTGGAGGCATACATTCACTCCACGCTTTTTATTGAGCTTAAACACTAAAATTACATAACTTCTAAAAAAACCTGAATACACGTCTTGTTGGTGATGATGGATTACCTATCCCAAGAACGTTTACAGTATCAACAAGTTGATTTTAATAGCAGAATGAACTGAAACCAATGGAGGTCTGGAAGGTAGGAAAAACATTTTTAATTCACCGTTCCAGTAGTATGCTTTGGGAAGTGATTATCAGTAACGGTAAGGAAATTAAATATATTAGGCTCAAACATGTAAAATGGACGGTATGGTCCTTTAACTCCACGATGACTCTCGATACAGATCACATTTCAATCCAAGAATTCTTCCTACCACCATTACGTCACGTATTCCCTGCTTCCTTACATGAAATTATATACCTTCTATTTATAGAAACTGAAAAAACGCTTTAGAGAGAAATTAAACATTAAAAAAATATCAATAATAACAACAATAACAGAAGTCATTAAGCCAAAAGGGGAAATATGAAACTAACAGGCTAAAAACACAATAAAATAAAGATCAAACTTCACTTGGTGACCTGTGTGTGTGTGCGTGTGTGTGTGTGTGTGCGTGTTGAAGACTTACCCATGAAGGCTCCCATGTTGCCGATCAGACTGAACAGGCAGCTTTCTGGTGGGTAGCAGCCACATTTACTGTACGACACAACAAAGCTCAGTATTACAGGCAAAATAAATAAATACACGCATCACTTCATGTGAGGTCACGGTCCTTTTTCATCCTTCTTTCCTCCGCTCATATCTGTTAACATGCAGGTTTCTACAAAGAAAAATTCTGTACATTTTTATGGTTCTTGGCAATAATCTGACTATGATGTGCGCGTTATGAAGAAATTTAAACAAAAGTGCTTGGATTGTAGCTTAAATAAATTAGGTCAAAGGTCAAAAATCCTCTTTTGCTCCAGCTGCCATTGGCCTTTAAAATAATTTAATATGATTCTTTGTACTAATTGCTCTCCATTGTTTATTGTTTGCTGTATGACTGTGTAATATCTGCTGGCTCAGGGACAATAAAGATTTCTTTGACCTTTGACCTTAAACAAAAGTGCGTGTTGCAGCTTAAATAAATGAGGCGAGTTAACGAGGCGTGGGTCGGCTTTGTGCTTCCTGTGCTGCAGACAGGAAGTGCAGACCTGATGAGAGGGATGTCCTGGATGGTGCAGCACGTCTTGGGGAAACCTGGTCTGGGCAGCTCCTCTGTGCACGTCACGTTGTAAAACCTGCAGCCAACACGCAACAACACGTTCACTTAAAGGAGCATACCGGCGATTTCACGTTTCAGCCCAGTAAATACTACATGACACATTACTCACAAATAATTTCCAAAATATAAAACTGTATTTTCCTGTCATTTTGCCAAATCCCCAAATCTTTCAAAATCACCCAAATTAAAATCCAACGTTTCGACAACTAAAATTTATGACTGAATGTTGAACAGATGATCGTTTTTAATTTCTCTGTAAAAGCCGTGTTCTTTTGGGACTATATTCTTTGGCGGAGACATACATTTGCTTCCATGTCACTTCATGTTGGATTGGTCAATAAATAGTTAGTTCGACAAAAAGAACTAAACAGACGTTGTGTTTGCTGTGATGATTACTGTATAAACCCGTCTATCAGCTGACTCCTTGATGTTGTTGTATCAGTTTATTAGTTTATCAAATTACCTGTTATTCTGGGTATTGTCATAGTATTCCTCTGATTTTCTGAAAATAATCCACGTACCGGTAAACATGATATTTATTTCAGCAGCTGATTACTGTAACTGACCAATCACAGCAGAGTTTACTGGCTGCCGCAAAATGTGCTGATAAGATGTTTAGTCAGGAAATATCTCATTCTAAGGTATGATTTAAACTATTTTCATGGGTAGTGGTAATGGGAAGTATTTCCACACCTGGAAATTTCCTTCTCTGGGATCAGATTTGAATTTCTCGTGTAAAAGCCGACCCCTGATTTACTTTGTGAAATTTGGTAATAAAAACTTGGCTTATACTCGAGTATTTACCGTATTTATATCAAGCACGTTTCAAGTCTCTACAAATTGATATTTTTTATTTTAATAGCGTAGTGGAATGAACCGAAACCAACAGCAGTGTGGAAGGTCAGTGAGAAAAAAAATTTCTAAAATTTATCACTAAAGTCGTATATTTTAGGAAATGATTATCAGTAATGTAATGTATGTGGGTTGTACACATTGGGCTCAAACATGCAAAATCACGTTATTGCCCTTTAATAATTTCCCAGTGCTAGTTGTGGCTGTGAAAATGACCCTTTCCACTCGTCACTCACCAGTTCTCCACAGGACAAACGTGGTGATTCATCACTGCCATGGCGTACCTGTGGGCCAAAGAACATCATCATCCTGTGACGCCATGTAAGAAATATCAAACGTGGAAAAACACGGAGCGCCACGGCAACACGAAGCCCAACTCACACGATCCATATTCCTGTGATGGAGAAGGCGGAGAGGCTGACAGGAAGGACGATCCAGGCAGTCATTGGTGTGGCGGTGAGCAGGCGGCGTGCAGAGCATGGGGTGAGACGGACGCTTCGGGGCGGTGACGGGGGCGGGGG
>VXCM01009353.1:8720-26585 GCA_014773175.1 Lucifuga dentata | reverse complement strand
TGTCTCCTGGACCGGGTGCATGTTGGGTTGGCCCCATGGCTGGGCTCTCCCGTGGGGTCGGTGTGGCCTATCTGGCTCTCCCTGGATGCCTGGCTGTTCCATTTGCTCTCAGTCCTTGGCACGCTCTGGGCTCATGTTGGGGGGGCTTTGTGGTGTGAGTGTCTCATTGTTCTCCATGCTGCCTGCGGTAACCCCCCTCATTGGTTGGTTGTCTCCCTGGGGCTTCCTGGGCTCCTTTGGGCCTGTCCAGTGTCTCGGCCAGTTCGGGGCATGACCTGGTGCCTCATGGGGGCCGGGGGTGGGTCATGGGGCCATGGTGGGATGGGATAGGGGACTCATGTTGCTGCACTGTGCTCCTCCATTTGTCAGCCGTGTGGGTTTTGGTGGGTTTTCTTGCTTTTTTTAATGCAATCACTAGACTAGAACTCACATACACAGTAGCACTTTTTTTTTTTTAAGGTCTTGGGGTGCAGGTGGTGGGTTTGCAGGGTAGGCTGTGGTGCAGTGGTGTGCCACAGCCTCCCCACAGCAGTCTGCCATCTGCCGCTCTTGCCCTGCAATTTTAACGTAATACACTTTACCACATTATAGGTCTCACTTAGGTTTTGGGGTGCAGGTGGTGGGGCTGGTGGGTTTGCAGGGCAGGCTGTGTTACAGTAATGTGCCACAGCCTCCCCACGGCAGTCTGCCATCTGCCACTCTTGCCCTGCAATTTTAATGCAATACACTTTAGCTTTGTGCACCTAGGTGGGGCACACACTAAGGGGAGGAATCACTTGAATAGGGTCAGCGTGGCATATAGGCTAGCCCTAAGTGGTTGTGTTGCTGGGGGGTAGGGGATGTGTCTGTACTGTCTCACTGTGGTCTATTGGCCCGTCCTTGGTGCCCGTGGGGCACCCAGGGCACTGTGGACTGTTGTGATGCCAGACATCTCTATGGGGGGCTCTAGGGATGTCCCTGTGGGGGGGCGTCTTGCTTGTGGGGACAGAGGTCATGGTTGGTGCTGGGTGATGCTGTTCCACTCTCAGTTGCGTGGTCTCCACACATCGGACTTGGGAGTGTGGGGGTCCAGGTGTGGACAGGGCAGCTGGGGGTNTGCCAGGTGTATGTCTGGCTTCGGGTGTCTGGGTTCCGCCACTCGCCTGGGCGCTGGGTCTCACCCTCACTGGCTTGGTGGGCCTTGCTCATGTGTGGGGCATGGGTGTGTCAGCCTTGGCCCCTCATGTCCCGCCACTGGCATTCTACCCTGTGGTGTTGTGGCCCATGTGGTGCGGGGCTGGGTCACTGCCGGCACCCTGCGCCCCTCCCCTTGGGCCTAGGGGTGCCTCTTGCTCTTCTGTGGGGGGGGACGGTCTGGGGATGTGCCTCGGGGTGTTGTCTGGCCTGCTCTTCTGGTGGTCTGCCTGTCTGCTCTGGTGGTTCATGTGGGTACCCTTCCTGGCTCCTGGGCTCGTCTGTTGTCCCGGTTCTCCTCTGTCCACCTAGAGCTCTGCGTCCTGGGTGTTTTTCCATCTGGGGCGTGCCGCCTGGCTGTGTGGCTTCTGTCGGGCTTGGAGAGGTCCCCATGCTTTAGTAAGGTTCTGTGTTTAGGTCCCGGCCTGACACACCAGCTACTATTGTGATCCGATCTTAAGCAGTGGTCTGGGTCTCTGAGGTTGCTGGACCAGTGTTTGAGGCCGTCACCACCACTTAGTGCTGGGTGTTCTCAGGGGGATCAGGACTTTTTGGATCTGGATTGGGTGCATAGAATTTCACAATCTAAATATGTAGACTATTTATTGCAGTCACTGCTTGTTTATGTGTTGTTGTTTGTCCTGGTCTGTTGTGTCATAGGTTTATAGTCTCTTTAGTGTTTCACAGATTAAACCACTACACTAGTTATTACTATCACTACTCATCTGTGTTTTTGTTTGTCTTTGTGTTGTTGTTCAGGTGTTTAGCCCTCCTTGATAGAAATTGTTTGTTAGTTTTAAATAAAACATGATAGGTTGGTCAAGGAGGGCCGGTGAAGGTCACAAACTCACACACATTCACTTATACACTATATATTATCTGTCTGTTGCTAGATTAAATTGCATATATATAAAAAATGGTTGTGCCAATCTNAAAAAAAAAAAAAAAATCAAGTCCTTCACAGCAGTGTCGGTTCCTTCAACCCCTCAGGTGACATAGGTGATTGGACTGAAATCCATTCTGAAGTATTTTCTACTTGTGCTGTGACACGTGCCATGAGCCGTGGCAGTGCAGATTCTACGTGGTTTAAAAAGTCACTTGAGATGAAATGGACTGTTTTCCTTTGGCCGGAATTTCCTGTATCTGTGACTTGCAGTGACCTAGTGAGGAAGCAGAGGGAGGACTCCACAATCCAGGCTCTTTTCAACCAAATTCTACCAGATGAAAATGGGGAGAGTGTAGCTCATGGTTGCTTCATCCAGGATGGCCTGTTGCTGCAGAAACTGATTCCTCAGAGTGAATATTTTGTTGGGGAGGAGATTGTACAAATAGTTTTGCCATTAAAGTTGAGAGATTTGGTGCTTCAAACTGCTCATAGTGAGGTTGCAGGACACTTAGGAGTGAAAAAGATATGATTGGGTACTTTAACATTTTTATTGGCTGTGTTTGAAAAAAGATATATCAGCTTTTACTAAAACTTGACATACCTGTCAAATGACCGGTAAACCAAATCAGGTTATTGCACCTGCCCCATTGTATCCCATTCCTGTGGCTGAGCACCCTTTTGAACATCTGATTGTAGATTGTGTGGGCCCCCTTCCACATTTGAATGGCTGGTAATGCATATATCCTTGCAGTTATGTGTCAGTCCACTTGTTATCCAGCAGCCTACCCTCTCCAAAACATTACTGCAAAATCAATAGTTAGGGCTTTAACTCAATTTATATCTATATTTGGCACTCCAACAGTGATTCAAACTGACCAGGGGTCAAAGTTTTCATCTAACTTGTTTGCGGAAGTCCTGAAGCAACTAAATAAACAACACTTTCAGTCCAGTGCATTTTGCTCTCAAAGTCAGGGAGTGCTAGAATGGTTTCATCAGACCTTAAAATCCCTTTTGCATTCTCGTAGTTAGCTAACCAGCAAGCTAGCTGTGGCATATTACCATGGTAACTGCAGTTAGCTCATACAGTTCTATTCTCATTTCAGTTTGCTGGACCCGCAGTATTATTGGACCCGCAAGAAGTCAGTACGTCACCAAGTATCAAAAACACAAATATTTGCAAGGACACAAACATTTCCAAAGACGCAAATATTCGTGAGATCACGCAAATTAAATTTGCATTGCATGTTCCTAGTGTGATCACGGTCTAACAGATAAAAGGCATATGCCTTGAATTCCATCACTCTGATATATGTATTCTACATTTCATTGTGTTAAATAGTATTAATACACCGAAACCAACCTTTGATTTCATGTATCATACAATTAGTTTGATTTCAGAAAATGAGGCCTAAAATAGCCAGTCACTTTCTTAGTTTCACCTTCTAAGTTACTTTTATGTACTTACGATTTAATATACATTAGATAGATATTGTAGGGATTGGTAATTTATACTGAAACTTTAAGAATTGAATTTGAAGAAAAGAATTATGAATTTAAAAAATTAATTTTTTATGTTATCTTCGTTTCTTTCGGCTTTCCCTTCAGGGGTCACCACAGCGAATCATCTGCCTCCATCTAACCCTATCCTCTGCCTCCTCTTCTCTCACACCAACTAACTTCATGTCCTCTTTCACTACATCCATAAATCTCCTCTTTGGTCTTCCTCTAGGCCTCCTGCCTGGCAGTTCCAACCTCAGCATCCTTCTACCGATATGTTCACTATCCCTCCTCTGTACATGTCCAAACCATCTCAGTCTGGCCTCTCTGACTTTATCTCCAAAACATCTAACATGCGCTGTCCCTCTGATGTACTCGTTCCTGATCCTATCCATCCTCGTCACTCCCAAAGAGAACCTCAGCATTTTAGTCTCTGCTACCTCTAGCTCTGCCTCCTGTCTTTTCCTCAGTGCCACTGTCTCTAAGCCATACAACATCGCTGGTCTCACCACCGTTTTGTACACCTTTCCTTTCATTCTTGCCGAGACTCTTTTGTCACACATCACACCTGACACTTTTCTCCACCCATTCCAACCTGCTTGCACACGTTTCTTCACCTCTTTTCCACACTCTCCATTGCTCTGGACTGTGGACCCTAAGTACTTAAAATCCTCCACCTTCTTTATCTCTATTCCCTGTAACCTCACCATTCCACTTGAGTCCCTCTCATTCACAGCCATGTATTCTGTCTTGCTGCGGCTAACCTTCATTCCTCTCCTTTCCAGGGCATATCTCCACCTCTCTAGGTTTTCCTCCACCTGCTCCCTGCTCTCACTACAGATCACAATGTCATCTGCAAACATCATAGTCCAAGGGGATTCTTGTCTAACCTCATCTAATTTTTTATGTTATCATATTGTCCTTAATGTTCTTCTGTGTTAGTGTTCCTGATATAATAGATTGAATATTTAGACAAGTTTAATTTCTATGTTCTTATGGACTTTGCACACAATTATACTGTAATTATCTACATTTCTTTTTGATAAAACTTTCAGGTAATGTAAATTTATTTGTGTATGTGTCTATGATATGTTTTTCTTTGCCCAAACAAGAACAAAGTGTCTTGGACTGCTGTGAATGTTTGTAAATTAAAAGCTTATGATTGGATGGCTCAGTGTATCAAGAGAATTTTGTAGGTTGTGACCAGGCCATGTCCTTAGTTAAAAGACGGAGATCTCCATATTAATGTTCTTCCTCTAAGCCTGAATTCTCTTTATCTGTTGTGATTGCTTGTCTTTGGGTCTACAATGATTGGAAGCCTTTCTCAAGAACTGCAGTGTTATCCAGGTCATAATGCCTCTTGTGTCAGGGCACAGCTGAGTGTGGGGACTCATGTCACTCTCTATTTCCTGTTTAGTTTAGGGATGCTGGTTACCATTGTAGGAAACTCTGTTGTCATTTTGTCAATCACTCATTTCAAGCACATGCGTAATCCTACCAATGTAATGATTATGTCTCTGGCTCTGGTTGATCTGCTTGTGGGTGCTGCTGTGATGCCTTTCAGCTCCATTCGGACAGTTGATGGCTGCTGGTTTTTTGGAGATGACTTTTGTTTNTGCCTTTCAGCTCCATTCGGACAGTTGATGGCTGCTGGTTTTTTGGAGATGACTTTTGTTTGTTTCACTCCAGTTTTGACATGTTTCTCACTGCTCTCTCTATTTTCCACTTAGTTTGCATTGCTGTGGACAGATATGAAGCAATATGCAATCCTCTGCATTATTCTCAAAAAATCACAATGCCAGTGGCCTGGATTATGGTTTGTGCCTGTTGGACACTGGCTGGTAGCTATGCTTATGGACTAGTGTACTCAAGGGCTCTTGTAGCAGGGTTAGAAGACTTTATGGAATCTATATATTGTGTTGGCAGCTGTATTTTTCTGGCAAACTCCCTCTGGATAGTCCTAGGCAGTATTATTGCCTTTTTCTTTCCATGTACTATCATGATTTGCCTGTACACTAAAATATTTTTTGTGGCTAAAGAGCATGTAAGAAAGATTGAAGATCTTAGCCATTGTGTGAATTCAAATGGCAGGGGAAGAGGTGGGCTGATCAAACAGTCAGAGCACAAGGCAGCAAAGACTCTGAGTATTGTATTCAGTGCATTTATCTGTTGTTGGATGCCTTTTTTCATATATTCTGTAATTGATGCCTACACTGGTTTCAATTCACCTGTTGCACTCTTTGAAGCATTTATTTGGTTGGGTTATTTCAATTCGACTTTAAATCCAATTATTTATGCCTTGTTTTACCCTTGCTTTAGAAAGTGTTTTTATCTGGCCTTCACTTTGAAAATAATCAGGGCACATTCCTAACTGCAGGAGTGGCTCCGGTATGTACAGAAAATTATTTTCAGAAGAGATGTATCCGGAAACAAACCTTTGAATTTGTGTCCAAATTAGAGACAGGCCTTTGTAGCTTCTGTGTTACCATCAATAATTTGAACTTTTTTTTTTTTTAATGTCTCATTTTTAGCTGTAGATAAGTGATGCATGTGGCATCAGCACTGCTAATCAAACAACATGTTTTATTTTGTGATTTTCTCTTTTCCTTTCTCTTGTTTCTTCATGGGTGTTGACTACTCTTTGCCACTCAAGTTCCACAGTATTTGGATTTGAGTGTCCATGTACAAATACTGTATATGATGTCTACATACAGTATGTTATGAGAAACATTGTTTCATTGCATTTACTGCTGTCTAAAGTAGAGTTTTTTCCCCACAGCAATGTTAAATGAGCAACTTTAATACACAAAATTAAAGCTTGGATGCAGTTCATTTATCAATAACCGTTACAAGTTGTACGAGGCAGAGGCGATGCTTGCCGTCACATCTCTGGGACTTTGTGGTGGACTCGTGGGTTGCTAGGGACAGCTGAATCCCAGATTAATTCCCACAGTCCCTTGTGTAGTGTCTCGGAATATACTGGCATTATATTGATGTGTTGTGGTTATACCATCATTTTGTGTTATTAGAGAGTTGTAATATGCCATGTTGTCCTGCTTCATCTCCCTGTCCTGATTNCATCATTTTGTGTTATTAGAGAGTTGTAATATGCCATGTTGTCCTGCTTCATCTCCCTGTCCTGATTGTATGTGTTATATGCTGGTAGTTTCTAACAGCATTATGCTACCCGTGAGAGGGGGCATGAGATCAGGATATGATTTCCCTCTCCGTATGTAGTTCAACTAAGCTAACGTGAGCTGTGCTAAATTCCGTTTTTAGGAAAATAAAAACGTGCTCCAGTGTTCACAAACTCGCTTCTGACTCATTCATTTCCTGACCCCCCCCAATCAGCCATTCCAGTATCAATAAAGCTTTTTCTGAGAAATTCATTATGGTATTTTTTCATTTAAGGAAACAACTTCATTAATGTTCAGTGTTTGTAATTTAGGAGAGTTTAAGTACTCTTCCAATAACCTCTAAGTAACCAAATAGGAGCAATTACATTGAGTGAGGTCCATGTTGTGTTTGTGAGTGACATCTTCACGTCACGTGTTTTTCCTGGAGGAAGCAAATTTTAACACTTAAAGAATAACACTTAAAATAAAACTGTTGTAGGAGTGCTGCTCTGGATCTTCAAGTATCACAGTTTCAGAGTGCTTTGGGTTAGTGATGGAGGAACTGAAGCTTTCTGAAGCACTGAACTTTGAAGCAATTTCACCGAAAATGGGTTGTTGCTTTGAAGCATTTGATACAATGAAAAGAGCGACATCTGGTGGCCATACATTGCACTGCCATGTATTGCATTTGAGTGGATGACATAGTAACAGTAATATAATAAGTAACAGTAATATAATGGGACTCACCATTGTCATGTTTGGTAAAGTGTTCAATAAAGATTTTGTTCTAAGATATGCATCATGTGCCAAAACATATATTAGTAATTCTTTGAAAGTAGCCTATTATTGTAACATAACTGTAGGTTTTTTATTGTATGACAGTAAGTACAAAGTGTTATCGTGTTGGAAATCTACTATAGATGATTTCATAACTGATTTTTAAGTAGTAACATCCATCCATCCATTTTCTTTACCTCAGTGCTGGAGCTTATCCCAGCAGTCATAGGGCGAGAGGTGGGGTACACCCTGGGTGTGAAATATGATAAAAATACAAATGTCGGCATTTGTATTCATATCTGTATTTCTTCTGAGTGTGCTACAAATATACACTTATTCTGTTTTATCATTTACTAAAAGAAAAGCTTGAGGTGGAGGCATGGTTTTGGTACTGTAAATGTGCTGGAGCGACATGCTTGTANCAAAAGAAAAGCTTGAGGTGGAGGCATGGTTTTGGTACTGTAAATGTGCTGGAGCGACATGCTTGTACCAGTGGTGCAGCCAGAATTCATAGTGTGGGTGGGCCCAAAGAAAATCAGGTGGGCGCTACCCAATCAAGACTATTACAATTCTGAAATGCTATATTAGGCACAAATATGAGAATATTTATCAAAATCCACTGCACCACAGTTCATTCACATATTTTTACTTGATAGGTAAGGTTACTGACACTAACACTAATACATAGAAAAAAAAATCCATCACAGCAGGTGGATAAACTATATCTCATAATAACCTAGCTCAACTTCCCCATAATAACCATATAGCTTATAACTGGTAGACACAACAAGGACAGCATGCATTTAGTAATAAGGAGTTAAATCCATGGACCTACTGAACACNAGACACAACAAGGACAGCATGCATTTAGTAATAAGGAGTTAAATCCATGGACCTACTGAACACAAAACAGTCTGGTACAGTGACCACTACCAAACAATACACACACACACACAGAAAGAGAGAGAGAGAGAGAGATTCTATGTACACCTTTTAAATTATACAGAAAAATCATGGCCAATAACAAATAAACAAGCGACATATGGCAATTTTTGCTAAATGGCTTACCATTCACAGCAAAAGATGACGTGACTTGGTGTTGAATACTGAAACCATCTCATTATAGTCCAAAGATTCAGTCAGTTCTCTTTCAAAAGAAAGTAATGTTAACAAATTCAGACTGTGTTACCATGGTGAGCTGATACCAGTTTTGATTTGACTGACAGCTGAAAAGAGTCTTCCACGCTGCAGCTTGTCATAGGTAGTGTAGTCTGCCTGTAGCAGACCATTCATTTGTGGAAATATGTCACTCGGGCATGTGTCCAGTACTTGNTGTAGTCTGCCTGTAGCAGACCATTCATTTGTGGAAATATGTCACTCGGGCATGTGTCCAGTACTTGAAGAAGCGATAATAAATCCTTCTGTGGGACTTTTCTTTTAAGGTGCTGAACAAACACTGTATATTCTGCATCCTCCACGCTGACTGAAATGTGGCTGCAGGCCACTGTGTATGTGTATGCATGTGTCTCTGATCACCAAAAGTGTCTGACTTGGGCAAGCAAGCAGCAGCTCTCATAAAGCCATTTTTTAAAAATGAGCGTCCAGTTCCATCAGCTGCCTGCCTACATCATTCCTAATTTTCTTTAAGTCTAATTTGTTATTTACTGGAGATTTTTTGCCCGTGGTGAACTCAACGAGCATGTCGCTCAGCTTTGTCGGCAAGCTCCTCTTCCGAGACCCAGCGACGTCCCAGCAGCTAATGATTACTACCTGCAGCTTGGCAGTGGCACAAAGAGGTGGATGCTAAAGAATCANTCCCAGCAGCTAATGATTACTACCTGCAGCTTGGCAGTGGCACAAAGAGGTGGATGCTAAAGAATCAAATGCTGCTGCTCCATCACATGCTAACAGTGATGGCGTTAATTTAACATATGCCTTACTCTCCGTACTCGATAAATTTAGCTGAAAGCTGGGACCAGTATGTGAATTGAGGAAGGTGACTGAACTGTCACAGGTTTCTCCTCTTCCTGCTCCTCCTTTCGTCGCTTTATGACAAACTTTAGCAAATTAATTTGCTTCGCTGATCAGGCTTTGACTGTCACTAATGTGTGACTGTGACAAGTTCAGCAGAGTGAAGCAGGAAGTGGGCTCAGTCCGGACTGCTGCTGATTGGCTAAATGTACTGTCACTCAGAAAGGAGATTTATAGTCATCAACTGGCAGACAGAGCGCAAGACACAACAAATAAGACTCTCATTGGATTAATGTGCCACATGTGTTACAAGACTTGTGATTGGATGGGCCTCGTTACGACCCTGTGGTCGTATTGGTGTTTGGTTTGGTATGTTGTTGGTATATAGCCTATTTGTGCTCTCTACCTTACTACCCTGGAGGGGGCGTGTGTGTGTGTGTGTGGCGCGTGCTTGGATGTAGTTGGCGTCTGCTGATTGGACGATCCGTGCTCAACGCTGATTGGTCTGTGGAGTTACCACGGAGATTCAAAAGACAAGGATGACAGCTACCTGACGGCTTCTGACCTCACCCTACTCCCAACTGAACAGTACTCTGTGTTTTGTGTTTGTTCTGGTTTTTCTGTGTTTAAAAGAGAGTACTTTGTGGCCTTAGCCCTTCAGCTCTGTTCAGACAGATGACTGTGTTGTCAGTGTTTGTGGTTTGTGATCCTTAACAGATTATGTAAATATTGTAAATAGCATTGTAAAAAGCATCACAGNTTTGTGGTTTGTGATCCTTAACAGATTATGTAAATATTGTAAATAGCATTGTAAAAAGCATCACAGCAGTGTCAGGTGAAGGTGAGAAGTTTCTTTTTGTTCATTCACTGTTTTCTCCTGTTTATTGTTTAGGAGTCCAGGTTAGACCTGTGTTTTTTTTTTGTTTTTTTTTTGTTATTTTGCCAGGGAAGATTATAGGGACACTTCAGATGGTTTTGTTCATTGTTTTTGCATTGCTCACCCGCAAGCAATTAAACGGCTGCTTGTTTTGCTTTAATACTTTGTCACGGCCTTCCTTGGGAGTGGGAGAGTGGGAGTCGTACACTTTTATGTTATGTTCATGGTACCCCTAGACTGGGTCNCCTTGGGAGTGGGAGAGTGGGAGTCGTACACTTTTATGTTATGTTCATGGTACCCCTAGACTGGGTCATAACATAAATTGGGGCTCGTCTAACTCTGTCGTGTTCCATGTGACCTAGGTTAAATGTCATACTCCTCTGTTCATCGCAATTGGTAAGTAAACTGATGGTTTTTGTGTGTGTTTGGTTGGCAGGTTTCTGTTTTGGCATTATGGCTGAATTTGAGCTGCAGGATTTTACTATGAATCCAGTTGAGGAGAAAGTGGACAGATGTAAAAAAGCAGACCTTCTGCTTGTGGCCACTTTTTTTGAGGTGCAGGTGCCGGTTAATGCAAAAAAANTCCTGCCACAGCATTACGGGAAAAAGGGATATTCGCTGACCAGATTGGGGCTACCGGGGGAGGTGAAGTCGGAACAATGGTGCCTGAGCCAGCAAAAGTGCCTGTGCTTACGTCGCCCCACATAGATTCTCCCATTCCACGTGGCATGAATGCCGATAAACTGAGTATGACGCTCTGTATAAAGGAGGTCGAGCTGTGGAACTGAGAGCTGGAGGTTGAGGCCATGCACCTTCGAGTGAGAGCCTTGGAGCTGGAGCGAAGGCAGACTTCCACCCCATGTTTAGGTAGTGCCCAGGCGGCGTTTCCCTCCCAAACGCAAGACAGCTGTAACGTGAGTCGGCACATTGCATTAGTCCGTCCATTCCGAGAAACAGAAGTTGATTCATATTTTAGTGCTTTTGAGAGGATTGCAGTTACTCTCTGGTGGCCAAAAGATGTTTGGTCCCTGTTGTTACAATGTAAATTTGTTGGAAAAGTGCAGGAAGTCTGTGCCAGTCTCTGGATTGAGAAAGTTTGAATTATGATAAAGTTAAGGCCACAGTGCTCCGCACTTATGAATTGGTTCCAGAAGCTTACCAACAAAAATTCAGAAACTGTGAGAAAACTGCTAACCACACATATGTTGAATTTGCACGTGAGAAAGCCATCCTTTTTGACAAGTGGTGCCAAGCCAGTAAGGTTAAAAATTATGAAATGTTGCGGGAGCTTATCTTACTGGAGAAGTGTAAAAACTGCCAGAACGCTTAGTAACTTATTTAAATGAACAGAAGGTTATAACTCTGTCAGAAGTGGCAGTGAGCTCGAATGAATTTATGTTGATGCACAAGAATGTGTTTTTCTCTCCAGTTCATCGTGGTCACATTGGCTCCACAGGGAGGACTATTCAGACTCCAAAAACCTTCTGGAATAAGTCAGAAAATTCGACAGAGACCCGTGAATGTTATTATTGTCACAAGATTGGACATTTACTTGTGGCATGTCTGGATCTGAAGAAGAACAAAGGACAGTCTAAATCTGCGAAGTCCTTCGATCTGACCCAGATTTAAACAAACGTACCTTTGCATTATCTTCTGGTGAGATAGATGATGATTTTAAACCATTCATTTCACAAGGTTTTGTGTCTCTTCTGGGTGATGAAGAGCCTCATGTCCAAATTAACATTCTACGAGACAGTGGAGCTAAGCACTCATTTATTCGGTCCAGCGTGTTGCCTTTTCCTGAGAAATCTTACTGTGGCACAGATATTTTGGTATGGGGGATTAAAATGAGTGTACTTCAGGTGCCACTGCACTCAATTCAGTTTTCTTCTTCCTTTGGGGCTGGCGAAGTGCATGTGGGAGTGAGGGATCAATTACCATTTAATGGGGTAGATCTCATCTTAGGAAATGACTTGGCTGGTGAAAAAGTTTTTCCTTCGCCAGAGGTTGTGGAAATTCCCACTGCAGATGCGGGTGATGTCTCCGCTGCGCGTAACTCACCCCCAGTTTTTCCTGTGTGCGCCATTATGCGTGCCTGTGACAAAGTTGTTGTGATACCATTTGTCATTTTAAATATAACTTTGTATAGCAACAGAGTGAAATGTATTTTATATNTTGTGATACCATTTGTCATTTTAAATATAACTTTGTATAGCAACAGAGTGAAATGTATTTTATATATGTATAATCTGAATGAGCTGATTTGTTTTTTGTATTTTGTGGTTTTAGTAAACCAGTGTGATTATGCATGATGTGAGGAGGGAGGTGCTTTGCAGGTGCCCCTGCAGGTTGGCAAACAAACAGGAAGGCCATGTTGTGAGTGCAGCTAAGTGCACATCATTTTCTTTTGTTTAGATTTAGTTATTTGAAGTTTAGTTGAAAGTTTGCAGTTGCTTTTGTATGCTTTATTTTGATTCTTCTGTATTTTGGTTGCAAGTGCACTTGAGAGCTCAAAAATAAATTGTGCTGGGAAAATTGAAGATACTGCATGAGTCTGCCTTTCTTTGCTGCCTGTGACCCTCAGGCTACACTCCCTTACAATTGGTGGCAGCGCTGGTCCAAGCCAGGGAAAGGCAGTGAAGATGACATCCAGAAAGAAAGCTCAAGTGGCAGATTGTCCCCCTGAGACAACCTCTGAAGAACTCGTCCAGCATGAGGCAGCAGCAGGTGAAATACAAGGCCAACAGAGTATTACTGAACTGTCTAAACTGTTACAATGCCTGGTACAGCAAGCTACAGTCTGAGCGTGATGCCAGAATGGAGAAAGAATATCAGCGGCAGGAGGACCATTGGAATAGACTCCAGTACCAGGTTACTCAAGTTCAAGTGCAGTATGGACATCAGGAGCATCAGCAGCTGTCCCCAGGCCTGCTACAGCGCCCTCAACAGTGCAGCTCAGCAGTCCAATTACGGGAGTGAGGCCTGATTTTGAATCATCTGATGTGTCTGCTGGTGGTCACCATTCAGGCCCTATGGTGAGGTTTCCAAGTTGGAAAGGGCCCAAAATGCAGCCCTTTACTGAGAGTGAGGACATTGAACATTATTTGACTACCTTTGAAAGAATAGCACATGCATGTCAGTGGCCTCCAGNAGTGAGGACATTGAACATTATTTGACTACCTTTGAAAGAATAGCACATGCATGTCAGTGGCCTCCAGTTGAGTGGGCTCTTCACCTGGCCCCACTACTCACAGGAAAAGCATGTGCTGCATATGTTGCTATGGATTTTGAGAACACCATGAACTATTTGAAAGTAAAGAGTGCTGTTCTACAGAAATATGAAATCAGCACAGAGTTTTACCGTGTGAGATTCCATTCCAGTGTGCTAGGGGAAGGTGAGACTCCAAAGGAGATGCAGGTTCATCTCAGGGACCTGTATGAGAAGTGGATGGTGCCCAAAGAAAAGACCAAGGAGCAAATAGGAGATGTCATCATCATGGAGCAGTTCCTCGGGGTCATGAACCCTGAACTCTGCACCTGGGTCAAAGAGTGTAACCCCTTAACTTCAGGAGAGGCAGCAGAGCTGACTGAAGCATTCCTGACAGCTCGTCATCTACCAAGAGGACACACCCCTTACAAGCCCTGCCCACCCACCCCAGTTGGTAAGACAGTTGGTGAGCATGAGCAGAGAGCTAGGAGTACTAGACAAACCCAAGTTACCTCAGGTACTGCTAAATCTGAGTACAGGAGTAGGAACACAACCAACTTAGCATGCCACACATGTGGTCAGACAGGTCATTTTATGGCAGATTGTCACAGGGCCCATGTCAGTAAAACTTACATGTGCTTTGCTCCCCAATCAGCTGTCTCTAGGTGTGAAAGTCCTGATATCTCAGAGTGTAACAAAGAGCTTACTACTTGTGTTTTAATTGAAGATAGACCCTGTGTTGCTCTTCTTGACTCTGGCAGTAACCGCACCCTAGTAAGGGAGGACGGTCTCTCTAGGGATGTAATTTTTAGTGGAGGGAAAGTTAAAGTTTGGTGTATTCATGGTGATGATGTTGAATACCCAATAGTTGAGGTACCTATTCATGTTGACGGTCAGCAGTATTGACTGTCAGTTGGTGTAGTAGAGAAGCTACCATACCAAGTGGTGTTAGGCAGGGACCTTCCAACCTTAGCTGACCTTATTGCTAATCAGCCCACCAGTAACTGTGAGAGTCTATTAGCTGTCACATGATCCATGCATAAGAAAGAGCAGGCTAAGCAATTGGATAGTTGGAGTGAGCTTTCTTTTGCTAATGAAAAAGTACCTGGTGTTGAGCAGGCTAAAGTGCCAAGGGAAAAGAAAAGTAGAAGACAGAGAAGACAGGACAGAATACGTGGGACTGATTTGGTTGAGCGTGTTTCTGATCCTGTAGATTCTGATCTTGGTGAGATTGCCAGTGACATTGTTAAATTACAGAGAGAAGATCCTTCTTTGAAGAATCTGTTTGCAAAATGTGTGTCTGAATTAACTGTGGTGACAGAGAGAGGCAAGGAGGTTTTTGTACTTAAGGGTGAGAGACTGTATCATCGCAGCCGAATTGGTGATCAGCTAGTTGTTCCCCAGGGGAGGTCCACAGTGTTAAAGTTGAGTCATTCTATCCCATGGTCAGGACATTTGGGGCAGGCCAAAACATTTGCTAGAATGGTGCCGCGATTTTATTGGCCTCAACAGTATTCTGACACAGTAAAATACTGTCAGTCATGTCCACAGTGCCAGGTGACAGCTCCAGTTAGGAANAGTATTCTGACACAGTAAAATACTGTCAGTCATGTCCACAGTGCCAGGTGACAGCTCCAGTTAGGAAAGGAGACAGGGCTCCCCTCATCACCATGCCATCATTGATGTCCCCTTTTCCTTCATTGCCATGGACATTGTAGTCTCATCAGAAAGGAGCAGCACAGGGTACAGATACATACTGGTGGTGTGTGACTATGCCACAAGGTATCCTGAAGCCTTCCCACTAAAGAACATCAAGGCCTGGCAGATTGTGAACTGCTTTATCCAGCTGTTCTCCAGAGTGGGGATTCCAAAGGAGATCATCATGGACCAAGGCACCAATTTCACTTCACAGCTGCTCAAAGATGTCTACAGCTTGTTGGGGATTCATGGAGTTAAGACCAGCCCCTATCACTCACAAACTGATGGCCTTGTTGAACGCTTTAATAAGACCCTCAAAGCCATGCTGAGGAGATTTGTGTGACTCTGGAGCAGACTGGGATCAGTGACTTCCCTTTCTGTTATTTGCATACAGAGAAGTCCCACAAGCATCAACATGTTTTTCACTTTTCCAGCTTCTATATGGACATGCAGTTAGGGGTCCATTGGATGTCCTTAAGGAGGCTTGGGAGAGTCCATTATCTCAACAACAATGCAGTGCACTCTCATATGTTGTAAAAATGAGAGATAAACTGGAACAGTTTAAAGAACTTGCCCACAAACATTTGACTGAAACACAGCAGAGACAGAAGCAGGGCTATGACAAGGCCTCTAAGAGGTCTTCCAGAAAGGTCAGAAAGTTCTCCTGCTTTTGCCCACATCTGACAGTGGTCTCTTGGCTAAGNGGTCTTCCAGAAAGGTCAGAAAGTTCTCCTGCTTTTGCCCACATCTGACAGTGGTCTCTTGGCTAAGTGGCAAAGGCCATATGAGATCACAGAGAAGATTGGTCCAGTAAATTATGAACTGCATGTACCAGACGGTCGCAAAAAGTACCAGATTTTTCATGTAACCCTGCTGAAGGAGTGGGTAGACCACCCCAAAGAATCCACAGCATTATGGGCAAGGACTATTGTGGATGAAGAGGAGCTACAGGAGCAGTACCTTCCAGTTCCANCAGCATTATGGGCAAGGACTATTGTGGATGAAGAGGAGCTACAGGAGCAGTACCTTCCAGTTCCACAAGAGGTGCCAGTTCTACCAGACCTGACACACCTAACACCAGATCAGCAGAGACAGCTTTAAAGTCATATGCCTAAGAAACTCTTTGGTGCACAGCCAGGTTGCACAGATCTCATCAAACATCAGATCCGNATGCCTAAGAAACTCTTTGGTGCACAGCCAGGTTGCACAGATCTCATCAAACATCAGATCCGTCTGCATTCACCAACTCAACAGCCTATTAAGAACACATCATGCAGAATTCCAGCCAAATTAGTGCCTGAATTAAAGAAAGAAGTTGAAGAAATGCTGGCGATGGGAATTATTGAACCTTCCCGCAGTGAGTGGTGTAGTCCTGTGGTGTTGGTACCAAAAAAGGATGACTCTAAACTGAGATTTTGTGTTAACTTTTCAAAGCTGAATGCTGTCTCTGCATTTGATGTCTATCCTATGCCAAGGGTGGATGAGTCGATTGAGCGCTTGGGAAATGCTAACCCTGATGACCCTTGACCTGTGTAAGGGATACTGGCAAGTTCCCTTAACGGAGTCTTCAAAGAACTTCACAACATTCAGAGTGCCCGGTGGCTTATTCAGATTCACAATGATGCCCTTCGGCCTACACAGAGCACCGGCAACATTTCAGAGGTTGGTGGATGAAATGTTACGAGGAGCAGATGACTATGCAGCAGCCTACATTGATGACATCATCATCTTTAGCCAAACATGAGAAAAGCATGTTCAGCATCTTTCTGATGTTTTCCATCACATCCAGAAGGCGGGTCTTGTCATCAATGCCAGGAAATGCCACATCGCCAAGTCAGAGGTGCAGTATCTTGGCTATAGAATTGGAGGTGGAGTCATTCATCCTCAAGTCAGAAAGGTTGAAGCAATTATGACATGTCCACTCCCTAATACCAAGAGGAGATTGAGGTTCTTCTGAGGTTTAGTGGGTTGGTATCGTTGCTTCATCCCAAATTTTTCAAGTAGATCAGCCGTTCTATCTGACATGACTCGTAAATCTAGCCCAGTGAAGGTTAAGTGGTCTCAGGAAACTGAGAGTGCTTTCAATGACTTGAAAACTTGTTTATGTCAAGAGCCTGTGTTACAATACCCAGATTTTAACCTTCCTTTTACTGTACAGACTGATGCTTCGGGAGTAGGTCTTGGAGCTGTGTTATTGCAAGGAGAAGGAGAGGACCAAATGCCTGTGCAGTACATCAGTCATAAGCTATTTCCACGAGAAATGAAATATTCTACTGTTGAAAAGGAGGCGTTAGCTGTTAAATGGGTTTTAGACACTTTGAAGTACTACCTGATTGGGAAAGATTTTTTGTTAGAGACTGATCATCATGCACTCCAATGGATCCATGACATGAAAGACACAAATGCTAGGATTACTAGATGGTAATCTCTCTCTCCAGACTTTTTGTTTTCAGGTCCGCTACAAACCAGGACATAAGAATATAATTGCTGACTTCTTGTCCCATTCCTCTGAAGAGTGATGTGACAAAGTGGTTGTGATACCATTTGTCATTTTAAATATAACTTTGTATAGCAACAGAGTGAAATGTATAATATATATATATGCATATATATATATATATATATATATATATATATATATATATATATATATATATATATA
>VXCM01009351.1:3365-17121 GCA_014773175.1 Lucifuga dentata | reverse complement strand
TGGAGGCAGATGATTCGCTGTGGTGACCCCTGAAGGGAAAGCCGAAAGGAAAAGAAGAAGATAGTCAAAGGTAAAATTAACGTTGACATGCCTGGTTGCTAAGAATCCATTTTTTGCACCATGTGAAAAAGAATAAAAATCAATGCAAGTTTTCAGCTGGAAGCTTGTTCATGTTTAACGGCCTTAAATGAGAAAGCAGATTGTGCAGAAGCGATATGTTGTATCAGGATGCTTATATCAGACCTTAAATCAGACCTTAAATCAAACCTCGAATCATGCCTTAAATCAGATATTAAAGCAGACCTTAAATCAGACTTTAAATTATGCCTTAAAGCAGACCTTAAATCTGGCCTTAAAGCAGACCTTAAATCAGATCTTAAAGCAGACCTTAAATCAGAACTTAAATCAGGCCTTAAATCAGAACTTAAATCAGGCCTTAAAACAGACCTTAAATCAGGCCTTAAAGCAGACTTTAAATCAGACCTTAAAGCAGAACTTAAATCAGGCCTTAAAGCAGACCTTAAATCTGACCTTAAATCAGGCCTTAAAGCAGACCTTAAATCATGCCTTAAAGCAGTCCTTAAATCAGGCCTTAAAGCAGGCCTTAAATCAGACCTTGAAGCAGACCTTAAATCATACCTTAAATCAGGCCTTTAAATCAGACTCTAAATCAGAACTTAAATCAGGCCTTAAATCAGACCTTAAATCAGGCCTTAAAGCAGACCTTAAATCAGACCTTAAATCAGAACTTAAATCAGAACTTAAATCAGACTTTAAATCAGAACTTAAATTAGGCCTTAAATCAGAACTTATGGTAAATCAGACGTTAAAGCAGACCTTAAGCAGACCTTAAATCAGACCTTAAATCAGAACTCAAATTAGGTCTGAAATCAGACCTTAAATCAGAACTTAAATCAGATCTTAAATCAGACCTTAAAGCTTAAATCAGACCTTAAATCAGAACTTACAGTAAATCAGACCTTAAAGCTTAAATCAGACCTTAAATCAGAACTTACAGTAAATCAGACGTTAAAGCAGACCTTAAGCAGACCTTAAAGCAGACCTTAAAGCAGACCTTAAAGCTTAAATCAGGCCTTAAATCAGACCTTAAAGCAGAGGTTCTGCTATCTGCTCAGAGCAGAGCTGCAGAAAGCTCTTCAATGGCAGAGGAGCAGCATTATGAATTATCTTAAATGCCAGTCGAATATCAGAATACAGGATGAAATTTTCAAAACTCAACAGATTGTATTTAGAGAGTATATTACAGTGATGATAATCCTGTGATTTTTTATCTAACACCTTTAAAGCTCGTTTATATAGAATCTTAATTAGTTTCAGAGTATTCTTACTAGCCTGGGACCAATAAGATGCACAGTAATTAAAATGTGAAGATATCATTGATGCAAAAAATGTTTTTGATGCTTCTTGTTAATGAATTTCTTATATGTTTAAAATTATCAAATCTTACTTAAGCATTTTACTCATTGTTTAATATGTCTCTTAAAATTTAGTTTGGGATCCAAAATATTGCCTAAGTATTTAACCTCATTAACATTTTTAATTGTTTCTCCATTAACACTGAGTCGTGGATACTCAGTTTGTTTTTGTTTGTTAGAAAATTACATTGTCACTCTTTTCCTCGTGTTCAAATGAGACATGAATCACTAAAAGCCAATTAGCAACTTTATGAAACGATAATGAAAGCTTAGCAGCCGCTTGATCAGCATCTCTCCTATGAATGTATATGACCGTGTCATCAGCGTACATCTGAATTCAGCCGCAGAGTCACTCAACAGCCACAACTGTATATATTCGACTATAAGCCGATCTCGAGTATAAGCCGACCCCCCGATTTTGACCTGCAAATTTAGATTTTTAAAGAAACCAGTATATAAGCCGACCCTCTGATGTTGTTCCAACAGTTTATTTGTTTAGCAAATTACCTGTTTTCTGAGTATTGTCATAGTATTCCTGTGATTTTCTGAAAATAATCCATATGGGTCATGGCTGTTTTAAAACTTCATCGCTTTAACAGGGCTTCTCTTCCTGATTCACACCGGAATGATAACCTCACACTCTTGTTCTTTTCATAACTTATTTATTTTCAAAATTAAAATAACAAAACAGACGTGAGGTGAGGCCAAAAACTATACCACTGCCCCATTCCTCATAAAGGCTGGCTCTGCCTCCAGCTGAGCGTCGATAAATAGACTCCTCAGCTTCACGGAGCCAGCAATGATCAATCAGCTAAGATATAAAGATTCAAAAATAATAACTTATTTGATTTCACTTTTCCCAAATTATATAAATTATATTTAAACATTTGATAATTAACCAAGAAATGGCTGTAATACCGGTACCGGTAAACATGATATTTATTTCAGCAGCTGATTACTGTAACTAACCAATACAGCAGAGCTTACTGGCTGCCGCAAAATGTGCTGATAAGATGTTTAGTCAAGAAATATCTCATTCNAGAGCTTACTGGCTGCCGCAAAATGTGCTGATAAGATGTTTAGTCAAGAAATATCTCATTCTAAGGTATGATTTAATCTATTTTCCATGGGTAGTGGTAATGGTAGTATTTCCACGCCTGGAAATTTCCTTCTCTGGGATCAAATCTGAATTTCTCATGTATAAGCCGACCCCCGATTTGCTTTGTGAAATTTGGTAATAAAAACTCGGCTTATACTCGAGTATATACAGTAAATCTGGATTGAGCAGATCAATGATTGGAGGAGCCAAAACTTCCTTCAATTAAATAAAGAAAACACTGAAATAATTTTCAGGGTGAAAGATGAAAGAGAAATAGTCATCACTCACCTGGAATCTCTCTTACTGACGACCAAAAACATGACTTACATCAAAACAACAAAAACAGCAACGATCACCTGAAAAACCTGGTCAGACAGAAGCTTGTTCATGTCTGTGTTTTTACTCCTAAACGCTGCTGCTGCACTTGTAATGAGACCAGAAACAGACAACACATGAACAAAGACTTCCAAGCAGTACTTCATCTCTATGCACCAGTTATTTGAATAAATCTGCAGAGGGTCAAAGGTCAGTCACATCCCTCTTTTAAATCAGAGCTGAAACTGCTTCTGTTCAACACTGTCTTCTAATAAATGTGAGGATTTATTTATGTACTGTAACTTTTCTTTTGGCTTTTAAACTTTCAAGTTTATTGTTTTAATTATTTTTTATTACATTTTAAATTTCATTTCATATATTTCCTTTTCTTTCTCTTAATTTCTTTTTATTTAATTCATGTTTGTCTTTTTATGTCTTTGTAAAACACTTTGACCTTGTGTCTGAATGGTGCTTTACAAATAAACTTGCCTTATGCAAAAGAAACTACTAATGCTTTTAGTAAAAAAAAAAAAAAATTAATGATTCTCTGCTCACTCAGCCAAGTTTACGCTGAAAGTTTCAGCTCGAGTCACCTGGGACTCGAGTCACTCTAGTCAGCCGGCTGGGACTCGTGGGTGTTTTAATCATCGCGGTAATTAACCACCAGGGTGCCTTAAACTATTCACAACAGGTCTAAATCAGTGGCCAGCTGCAATATAAAATGTGTTTTTTTTTATGGTGGAATGAAAAAAAATTACTTTTGGCCTGACATCTGTACTGAGAGAACATAGTGAACATCAAAGTGTGATGCGTGCAACGTCTCCATGCTGTCTCTCCACTTCCTGTTATTGTCCAGCTTGTTTGAATGGCGTCTGGAGCCCATTGCACCTTCCCAGCAGATGGACTGCAAATATGGCCTCTGATTTATCTGGCCACCGATTAACTGTGAGAAAACAACACTCCACCAAATGTGTGTGTGTGTGTGTGTGTGTGTGTGNCGTGCGTGCGTGCGTCCGTGGCGGGTGGTGGTGGTGGGGAGGATGCTAATATATTCATGAAAATGTATTCATAAAAAAATCATAATTGTGATCAGAAGCCCTTGGCGGCTGAGCGGATGAGTCAATAAAAGCAGCGATACTGACAGGCGCTGGGCGGACAGCGCTCAGCAACAGATGGGGGGCAGAGGAACGGACTGAGCACGGTGTGGGNCGCTGGGCGGACAGCGCTCAGCAACAGATGGGGGGCAGAGGAACGGACTGAGCACGGTGTGGGTGAGTGTTAAAATGTTACGCAACACGCTTTTATTTCCTTCCCCTGCACGGCTTCATCATACATGATTATTCTACAGTGAGAAAAATATTTTGTTAAATCTATTTTCAGGGTGCCGCAGCTTGAATCTTCACACTTTTCAGTACTCTTACTGTTCTAGAGTTTTCTGCTTTTCCTCTGCAACTTTTGACATTAATCTGGCAGCTGTTGTTACAAGTTATGTTATAATTTAAGGGGTTAATTCATTAAACAGAGCACCAGATTTAATATGTCGATAGCTTAAAATTATCACACAACTGTGTCTTGAAAGAGGCGTTACTAGGTATTTCCTTATTTACATATCGGGGAATCTATTCAAACGCACGTCACACAAAAACGTAAAATCTGGGAAATTTCATTGGTAAGAAATCTATCCAATTTATTGATCACTAATGTTAGTGATCAATAAATTGGATGGATAAGCCATAGATCAGGTGACAGTTTATTTGAGCTGATCTCACACACATTTTATTGGGACTGGGCCTCTTCGTCAAGCCTCAAACCCGGTGCTCAGTGTCGACTTGATGACTGAAACACACAAAGTTCACTTTTTGTTTCGGCTCTGACATCAGCTCCCTCATCATGTGAGCGTTTAGCAGCAAGTTGGACGAGACTCAGACATAGATGAATGTCAGCCATTATCGCGAGCGGCCATTTGTGCTGGTATTTGACTCACTAATGATCGTCTTCCAGGCGTGGTTCATCAGCTTCAAACAGACACACACACATTCAGACTCAGTTTGAACTCGTGGCTAATTTGTTCCTACAGTTTATCATTTCAAGACAACAATTACCTCATTCATAAAGCACACCCTCCCACTTCAACCTTTAAACCACTTACCAGTGCATGTCTACTTGTGTATTGTGTGTGGGTTGGGCGTTGGCAGCAGGTTTTGCCGTGCTGGACGTATGATTTGAGCCCTGGGGGGCTCCTGCCCTGCTCAGACCCCCTGCTGCTCTCAGCAGCCGTCTGTTGGCAAACCCACCTGCAGCCGCCACATCACTTCAGATGAGTTCTGTGCCACAACTACAGACTTGTGGTCAAGCCTGACCTGCACCACAGTGTATGCGTGTGTGTGTGTGTGTGTGTGTGTGTGTGTATTTCCTCACATTTTTTTTTCAATTTGCAGTACTGTTTTCTGCAGTCACTCATACTATTAATTGTTGGATTTTTCATATCGTCTTATCGCTAAATGCCTTGAGGTATCATGATATTAATTTAAGGCATATCGGCCATATTGTATTATATTGTCATCCCTCATAGCATAACCCTCACCAAGTGTCTGCTCTTTTCATGTGAGAGCAGACATCTATGTTGAAAACAAAGGGAGTGAGTGATTACAGCATAGCTGAAGTTTAATTCCAGTCAGATTTTAATGAAGGAAAAAACAAAAGCACCAACATATTTTTGATTATATACTATAGTAGTATAGCTATAGCAGTGTAGTAGTTCAGATATAGCAGTATAGGTATAGTAGTATAGCTATAGTATTGTAGTTATAGTACTATAGCTAAAGCAGTAAAGCTATAATACTGTGCTGATAGTATGTATAGTAATATAGCTATAGTGTAGATATAGGGAAGGTATAGTAGTGTAGATATAGCTACAGTAGTATAGTAAAGCTATAGTAGTGTAGATATAGTAAAGGCATAGTAGTGTAGATATAGTACTATAGCTATAGTAGTAAAGCTATAGTAGTGTAGCGAAATTAGTAAGTAAAGCTATAGTAGTGTGGCTATAGAAGTATGTATAGTAGTATAGCTATAGTAGTGTAGATATAGTAGTAAAGATATAGTAGTGTTGATAAAGTAGTGTAGCTATAGCAGTGTGGCTACAGTAACGCAGCTAAGCTACAGTAATGCAGCTACAGCAGTGTAGCTATAGCAATGTAGCTATAGCAGTGTAGTGATAGCAGTGTAGCTACAGTAGTGTAGTGTAGCTATAGCAGTGTAGCTATAGCAGCATAACTGTAGTAGTGTAGCTATAGTAGTGTAGTGATAGCAGTGTAGCTACAGTACTGTAGCTATAGTAGCAGTGTAGTGATAGCAGTGTAGCTACAGTAGTGTAGTGTAGCTATAGCAGTGTAGCTATAATAGTGTAGCTATAGCATCATAGCTATAGCAGTGTAGCTATAGCAGCATAACTATAGCAGTGTAGCTATAGCAGTGTAGCTATAGCAGCATAACTGTAGTAGTGTAGCTATAGTAGTGTAGTGATAGCAGTGTAGCTACAGTACTGTAGCTATAGTAGCAGTGTAGTGATAGCAGTGTAGCTACAGTAGTGTAGTGTAGCTATAGCAGTGTAGCTATAATAGTGTAGCTATAGCATCATAGCTATAGCAGTGTAGCTATAGCAGCATAACTATAGCAGTGTAGCTATAGCAGTGTAGCTATAGCAGCATAACTGTAGTAGTGTAGCTATAGTAGTGTAGTGATAGCAGTGTAGCTACAGTACTGTAGCTATAGTAGCAGTGTAGTGATAGCAGTGTAGCTACAGTAGTGTAGTGTAGCTATAGCAGTGTAGCTATAATAGTGTAGCTATAGCATCATAGCTATAGCAGTGTAGCTATAGCAGCATAACTATAGCAGTGTAGCTATAGCAGTGTAGCTATAGCAGCATAACTGTAGTAGTGTAGCTATAGTAGTGTAGCGATAGCAGTGTAGCTATAATAGTGTAGCTATAGCATCATAGCTATAGCAGTGTATCTATAGCAGCATAACTATAGCAGTGTAGCTATAGCAGTGTAGTGATAGCAGTGTAGTTATAATAGTGTAGCTATAGCATTGTAGCTATAGTAGTGTAGCTACAGCAGTGTAGCTATAGCAGTGTAGCTATGTGTAGCTATAGCAGTGTAGCTATAATAGTGCAGCTATAGCATTGTAGCTACAGTAGAGTAGCTATAGCAGTGTAGCTACAGCAGTGTAGCAATAGCAGTGTAGCTATGTGTAGCTATAGCAGTGTAGCTATGTGTAGCTATAGCATCCTAGCTATCGTAGTGTAGCTATAGCAGTGTAGCTATGTGTAGCTATAGCAGTGTAGCTATGTGTAGCTATAGCATCCTAGCTATCGTAGTGTAGCTATAGCAGTGTAGCTATAGAAGTAGCTACAGTAGTGTAGCTGTAGTAGTGTGGCTATAGTAGTAGCGGCTCCAGTAGTATAGCTATGGTAGTATAGCTATAGTAATATAGTTGTAGTAGTATTGTAGCTATAGTAGAGCTGTAGTTGTATAGGTATAACAGCTGGAAGCAGGAATGAACTCAGCTATTGTGTGTTACCCCTGGACTCTGCTGAGATGATGCGAATGTGTTGGGAAAAGAGGAAAGGGAGCGAGGAGAGATGCTGGCATTGCTGACCTTTAAGTAAGGTCATCTCACACTCCCCACGCCAAAGTATCCCTGAGAGAGAGAGGAGGGAGGGCGAGCAAGGGAAGCTACATTATATACCTAATGATGCCTCACCAAGAGTTGCTGAGTGTGGGGCATTGGGTGAGGGGACAGGGAAATATATGGCCTGGACCTGGGGGGGGNAGAGAGAGAGAGAGAGAGAGAGAGAGAGAGAGAGAGAGAGAGAGCTGGTACTGGAACTGTGAAGGCTTTCTACATGAAGGATTGGCCTCTTTTTGGTCTAACATATGAACACACCACAGTTTGATAAATATATTGCATTTGGAATGTTTGTTTTTTGTACTAGCTGATGCACAAAAAAAAAAAAAAAAAAAAAGGATTTTATGTTTCCTATATCTTAAGTTCACCAGTGTCATTATGGATTTGGTGAATCTGTAAGACACTGTTTACATTTTTATGCTAGTAGCGGCAGCATGACACTTTTTTTCTGATTCTTCTAAAAAAAAAAGTANCATTTTTATGCTAGTAGCGGCAGCATGACACTTTTTTTCTGATTCTTCTAAAAAAAAAAGTAGCCTAATGCACAGTATCTTCTTCTGTTTGAGGAAACTCCGCCCCACATATTTAACACACCTGAGAGGCGTTTAAGTCCTCAGGTAAGTCTAAAGTCTGAACACACAAGTTCATTAAGTTGATATCAACTCAGACATACGCACACGTACAGGATGTCACCTCTGAAATGGCCTGGTAAAGATGTTGTTTAGCGTGATTGCGTGTTAGATTTCCCAGCATGCTTTGCTGTGTTGCGCTCTGGTCCCAGTGCTGTGAGTTGGTGCCTCATGGAAGGAAATGCTTATGACTACAGCTGGATAGAACAGGTGTAGTGTGGTCATGTGACTGAGGATCTCAGCGGTCTGACTCACTGCTGTGGCCAGCCTGGAAATGTAGACACACGCACACGCTCGCACACACGCATACACACACACACACACACACACACACACACACACACACACTTGGTCTAATTGCTCAGCCAGTTAGTGTCAGCCACAATCAAAATTCCTGCACGCTGATCAAAGCTGCAGAAAAGCCTTTGAATCTTTATTACTTATTAGTTTATTAGTTGATTGCGATGATTTTTTTGTTTCGGAGTTTTTAGGAATAAATCCCAGAGTTGCAGTTTCAGCTTTTCCACTCTGGTAAGAACAGAAATCAAGAGGAAACAACAGCTCTTCTACATATTTGCAGCAAATTTTAAGCCAATTTAAAGCAGCTTCGATCCTAAAGTAGCAGGACTTAAAAACCTCCATCAGTCAAACTCCTTCCTACACCAACACACATCCTCACCTTTAAAATCATATTACATTTGCTGGCCTGCGAATAAATTTTCTGCATGTCTCATCAGGGCCCCCAGCTCAGTATGGCCTCTCCTCTGACTGATATTGGCTCATCATACTTAATCTAGGGTGAAATTTCCTAGTCTGTGCTAAATGACTTGCAGCCTTCAGCAGAGAGGAGATATTTATTTTTCTCAGGGCTAATGACCTGTCCCCCAGACCCGCCCACTGATGGTTATTTACTAGGGCCCAGATGCTTGGGCTCAAAATGAGTGGTAATGTCAGCGGGTGCCATCCTTCATCGGGCCACCCCTGATTGAATCCGAGTGATCCCATTGACATTGACTCTGTGACTTTTAAGGCCATTACCTTCCACCGCCATGATGATCACCTCATCATCGCTTCTGAGCTGACAGCTGATTAGCAACAAATTACTGACAGGAGGAGGTCTGACACCGGCTGCAAGGGGTTGGTGGGTTGGTGTGTCTGCATGCGTGTGTGTGTGTGTGTGTGTGTGTATAGGAGCAGAGAGAAGTGTGTGTGTGTGGGGTGCCATGGAGTCTGGGGCTTGCACTATCATAATACCAGATAGTGACAGCGTACACTCAAAATAAAAGCTGTGTCTCTGCGGCGGTGGCGGTGGCNCCAGATAGTGACAGCGTACACTCAAAATAAAAGCCGTGTCTCTGCGGCGGTGGCGGTGGCGGCAGCGCTGCCCTCGTGGCTTTCACACCTCGCTGTGCCTGGCCAATCACAGACTCCCAATTGCTCGTTGGCACGGAGGTTTCCACCATCTTCTGACTCTCTGACAGGCATGTCAGAGGAAGCATACCACAGCCGGAACTTCTCGGAAGTTCCAAAGGAAATGAGTAAAGAATGAAATGCTGGTCAGCAGCTGGAAAGACGGAGAGATTTACTGCATCTTCCTCTTTGTGGTGGTGTTCTTCAGAGAACGTTCTGCCGTGTTCCGCTACAGTTTGAGTCTAAACTACAACAAGGTTTAACAGCTATTTAGTGTTCTGCCTCAGCTGGTGTAGCTAAAAGACAATGAAGGGAAAAGAAAAAAGAAAAAGGAAGCAGAGATTCCTGAACTTTGCTGATGAATTCATTTAGAGCGTACAATTTTAAAAAGCAAGAAAAGCAAGATGAATATGAAGATGAATAGGTTCATTTTTGTTTATTTCTGACCCATGTGGGTGAGCATGGTCAAATTGGTGGTTTATAAGACGCTAAAAACAGTTGCACATGTATCGTATTTGACACCTACTTCCTGTTGTGCACAATAAAAACACAGAGAAATACACAAGGAAGACATGTAAAGACAAGCAGTACGTAGCGCGCAACACACGTCCTCATTCTGATATGCACTGTTGGTTCTCCTGAAAAAGCTCATTTACGTTTGAATTAAGTGGCCGAGAGAAGGAGAGAGAGAACGACGGATGGGAGGGGGGGGACATAGAGAGAGAGAGAGGGACAGAGAGAGAGGAGAGAGAGAGAGAGAGAGAGAGAGATAGGGAGACAGAGAGGGACAGAAAGGCAGAGAGAGCCCTCATGCAGTCTCTCTCTCTCTCTCTCTCTCTCTCTCTCTCTCTCTCTCGCTCTTTCTGTCTGTCTTTCTCTCTTCACCTCATTAACTTTCTTTGTGGACTCTCTAAACTGTCTATTTAGAAGACAAAAAAGAACAGCATCAAAGGTCAGAGGTCAGCTGACTGAGCTGAGGCTGAGAGGCTGGCAGCTGGTATCAGAGGACTTCAGCACTCTGAGCTGACAGGTGAGGTGGACTCAGACACACCTGGTGTCAGGATGAAGCTCTGACACTTCATGTCTGAAGCAGCTTTTGATGAGTGTTGATGTACGGGACTTTAAAATTCAAAAATTCTTCACCTTCCCCTCTCTCTCTCTCTGCCTCCCTCTCGTTCAAACGTAATGAAATTAATTGAACTCACTGTGAAGTTTGGTCTACCTGAGCTCATTGACCTGATGTGAATATCTGAGTGGAAAGTAGACACACCTGCAGCAGGTAGACACCTGCTGCAGGTAAACACCCACCCGCTTCTCCAGCAGCCCATTATTGGTACATTTTTAAGCATCAGGACATTGAGATGAAATGAAAGTAATGATGTGAGTTTGAGAGCGCATACATTGTAGTGTGTGTGTGTGTGTGTGTGTCACACTCTTGCATCAGATTCACTTGTCACAGCTGATGACAATAATCTACAGCACATCTGCACTTTTCTTTACAACATAGTAATAACTGAGCAGTGTAAAGTTTAGGCTGGACCTCTTTTTTCTTTTTTTTAATATTTGGTGTAATCATGCAACAGTCACACACATACAAACACACACACACACACACACACACACACACAAAATGTGTACCAACGTTGACTTGCTGGCACTCGTTTTAGTACCGGAATGAAATAAATTATGTGCAGCCCTGCATATAAATAACTTCCACTGTCGTTGTTACATATGAAGCATGGCTGTCTTATTGGCTTATTAATGATAATTTCCTCATTTACAGTGACTAACCTTTAAACTGAACTGTGTGGACATGCAGCTAAACCAGCTAAACACCTCCTTCACATAATTATGCAATACTTAGCTGTGTACGATTCTTGTAAAATATGATCTTTAACAAGACCGAAAGACATTGTTTACTGGAACAAATAAGGATTGATGCCTTGCTCAAGAACACATGAAAAGTAGTTACTAAAGCAGGGAAGTGTTGGTTTGAATGTTAGCATGTTAGCACCCCCCCTCCCACCCCAGCACTGAGGAGAAGTGTCAGGATGTCTTAGCATCACTGAGGCTGAGAGCATCATGGTGGCTCTGGTGGGACGTATGTAAGATGTTCCGCGTCTGGGAAGAGGGAAAGTGTTTTTCTAACCAGTTCAGGCTGGTATTTCTCCCTCTGAGACAAACATGGAGACATTTTATCCTCCACTCTGGTGCCTCTGGGACTTTTACTTCCTAATGCTGGTAGACGTAAAACTGGATGTTCTATTCTTTTCAATGAGAGGACGACAGAAAACTCCACCAGCGCTCACTGCGACAACCACACAGCTGTCAAAAGTTACTCGCTGCTGCAACGATGAACAGATGTTACTTTATTCTTGGGTCAAAGCTGGACAGTGAGAGACTTGCTCTTTTGATGCCAGATGCAGCCAGTTTGTACAAGCAAACAGTCTAAAATATCCCTGAACCTGTCTTCATCTAAACTCAGCTCTTCAGTTAGCTGATGAAATTCTCCCAGCACTTTGTGATCCGCATGCATCTGCGTGCATGTGGACGAACCTGCATGCATGTGGATGTCTTCCTTATCGGTTCTTTAAGCGAGCACGTGAAGCAGCCAGAGCCGTCCTTATTTTGATATAACAGCAAAATGTTTAAATGCTGTTGCATCCTCCAATGCTGAATTATCTCGCCAAATGACTATGGCGACATTTCTGTGTCTACCATCATCATCTACCATCCACCTTTGATGGTGATTCTAATAAAACGACCAGTCGAGCTGATTTCTACCAGCAACACGTGAATGCAGCAGTCAGACCTTACAGAGTCAGCACTCCAGCATCTTCTAAACCTTCCAGACCAACTGAGCCATAAAAACCCTCCAACTGCCTCCTTTCATGACTCCTGGTATGCTGGGACCTTTGTGAAGCAGCTTCTCACAAAAAGCAGAGCATCCATTCCAAACAGCCTTGCTGCCATGATGGACACGCTGACGCTTCCTGTCGTCCGTAGCATTCATCAGTGGAAACACTCAACAGGATCAGATGTTCACACGCAGAACTCCACAGGTACGCTTTACTTCCTGTTGAGGAAAATTTAGCTTTGTACATTTTCATGATATGCTTCGCTGTGCAGTATGAAAACAAGCAGCGGTTCTATTTGATAAAATGAAGTTTAAAAGTCAGTAGGATTATGGGGGCTTAAAGGAAAACTATTAATCTAACATCTCTTTAATAAAAATGTTTATTCTTGCTTTATTGAATCTGTTTTAACTTTCTCTTTGGTCTTCTGGTACGAGAATCTGAACATGAAGAACAGCTGTAAACTGGGGCACATTGTTAGATATGTAGTAAGTTAGTTAGTATCTTACTAACCTCTCTCAACTCCATGTGACTAAGAAAGCCTGCTAGTCCTCTCTGACCTGAGTCACCCTTTATAGAGAGAGTTTCAGCTGCTTCTGTCTGGTTGAAGATACAGATTTCCAAACTGTCAGACTAATCGATCCCTGACAGCCGCTGGCTTTATCAATGGATTATTGTAACGTGTTTGGTTTGTTGTTGTTTTTCTCCTGTCTGTGTATTCTTGTCAAGCTGCTGTAGCAAAACAAATTGCCTCTGGAGGACAGTGCCTGAAGTGAGCCAGTACGCAGTACCAGGACCTCTGAGATTTTCATGTCAGGGTATCAGGACATTTTCAGGAGTACCAGATAAATCTTCTGTACTCTGCTGCAGAACAACGCAGAGGAAACAACAGGAAAGGTGCAGCCAGACCAATTAAATCGGGGGACCACGTATTTATATTTGCACCTGTGTCGTACCGCCCCCNACCCCCCGACTCAACCTGATGACCAGCCAAACAGATAAGGGGAGTACTGGCACCTTTTTTTGTCCACTTCAAGCACTGCTCGAGGACAGTAATAAAGTTCCTCTTGTTCTTCTATGAAGCAGCTGGATGTCTTCCATCGCCTCTAACAGACACGGCTAAACTTAGCACGCCACAGTGTCTGATCAGCAGCAGAGATGAGGTCTGAGTTTATCCAGGCTAAGAGCCACCAGCCTCTGAGAACTCTGAGAGATGAATCCTCCTCTCTGGTGGATGGGGTCACACTGGCATGTCTGTCACTGAGCTTTTCCCTCTCTGGCTGCTTGTCAGGATGTCAGATTGGGGGGTGGGGGGGTGGG